>JAOWBN010000912.1:0-11382 GCA_028565015.1 Pinguicula moranensis | reverse complement strand
CACAAGCTTAATATTTTTTTTTAAAGTAAGATCTATATTTTTATTTTTGAACTAGGTTTTATATTATTTCCATTTTTTGAATAAATTTTAATGTGTACTATCATTTTATTCGAGATAATAATGTTATGAACAAAGATATTGCTATTCATGACTTCATTACTCATGAGCAATTTGCATACATCCTTACGAAAAAACTTGGGGACTTCTTGTTTCCCGTTGCTACCGATCAATCTTATAAGCGTATCTTCTCCCATTCACCTGCAAAGAAGTGTTAACAATATAGTTAAGGATAATTTAGAATATGATCACCTCGACCCCGAAAAATGATATAGCGCAAAAAATCTTACGCAATAATTCCACAAGAAATGTGGGCCCCACATATTTAACACCAGTTGGACGATTGGGATTGGTGTTTAACACGTAGGAATTGGTGTTAAACACGCGGGGGCCACTTTTCTTGTAAAATTCTTGCTAAGATTTCTTGCGATATATCATTTCTCCTCGACCCCATATGATTTCAATCTTCAATGTAATTAGTTAGGTTGAAAAGAAGAGCCAGCAGGAGGAAAGAAAAGTAAAACATTAATTACAAAATTTAAATCATAGACCAGGGTAGAGGAGGGGAGTTTAAAAGGCAATTTATGGACAACACTTATATGAAATTTGATGAATACCAACCGCATATATGTTGCTAAACAAAATCAAGGAATTAACAGTTTATTCCAACAAGAAAAATAAATAATAAATAAAATTCTATAAAAACTACATAAACAAAAGTATAATTTTAATCTTTCCAAGTTAACAAAGTATGAAGATTGAAGAATTACAATGCCTTTGGAATTCACATTTTTCTTAAACACAGATCCACTCTCTCTATGGTGGTTTGATATTCACGAGCGCATGATACAATAGATATGAGTTTCTATGCATAATACTTGCAGTTTACGATGAACTCTAACAAGGGGAAACCAGTAATTGAAGAGAGGGGGACAAATTTTTTCGGTTTTGATCATTATGGGTTGGGTCGGGTCGGGTCGGGTCGATTTCAACTGTGAAAAATATCCAGAAAATAATAAGTCGAAGTGATTTAATGAATTATTGTCATAGTTATGACTAAGAAGAAAAAAAAAACTTGAAATTTTGTAGAGATAATATGTTGTGAGAATAGAGATAATCTTAACGTTGAAGTTGAGTATATTTATATATATATATATATTTTAAATCTTCTATATTCTAAATCTCTACGACTCGACACTATCATTTATCTTTTCATCTTCGTTGCACGTGGATCAGATCTTAATTAAACGGAGAAATCACTTGTTGGAATTTAAGTAAAATGTCATTGTTTAATGTTCATACAACATAATAAATTCAAGTATACCCAAATTCAGAGATTATTTCTATCAACTTTTACCAGGATAAATGTTTTCTTGAAACTAACTTATTGCAAAAAAGGTGGCATCTTGTATTTATGCTTTATTTTGTTTCTTACCCCTGGTAAGAAATTATGTACATATCCTTATTATTATTGAATTTGACTTAACAAAAAAAAAATTATTGCAACGAAAAAAATAATAATTATTATTATTTTTCTTTATATAAAAATAAACTACAGTAAAAGTATAAATATTTTCTAGAAATTAAAATCATTGCAATTAAATAAAATTAATTATTTTTCTGTTTATAAATATAAAGGAAAAGAAAAAAACACTAGAAACTTAGGAAATGGGTAAGAACCAACTTAAAAAATATCCAAACAAAACGAGCCATTGTGGATTTGAATTCTCATCCACATTCTTCAATATTCTTCTCCTCTACCAACCAGGCTAGATGTACTTTGTATACTTTACTTAAATAAGTTTTATTTCAAGGGGGCGAAACTGTTAAAGTAATTTATTTTACATGTAAAATATATATTTTTTAAATATTGGGGGACCATGCCCTGTCTCCACTCTTGACTCTAACGATTTCACACTCACAAAAAAATATTTCAAAAAAAGAGAACAAAATTTCACACTCAATTTGTAGAGAGATTTTGATTAAGTGAGAATTTTATGTTTAATGGGATAATGGCTCAATTCTTTATTTTCTTCACTAAATTAATGGAATAATGGCTATTAAATTAGAGCAATTTTTTTTTCTATTTTTTCATCAACTTTTCATCTATCTCTAGTAATATATTATTAAAATATTTTTTTTACAACATCCATCAGTATTACATGGAGAAAATCCCCAAAAAAGTATTTTTTAAAAAAATGCTGCGTGTTTGCAAAAATAGTGATGTTATAGAAAAAATTACAATAATAGCGTTTGCAAATATTTTTAATTGTAAATAAAAAATTTTATTTATAAAGGAAAATTCAATTATATCTTTCAAAATATATTTATAAAGGATAATTTTGGATGACGAGGATGTTTATTAGAACAAAAATATCTTCAATATATATTCTACTTATCTGTGAAAATACCACTATGTGCTTTGCCACCACAAAAGCCATGTTTACCTGTTTCTGGATTATAGATTTAATTAGTTTTTGAATTATGAGTTTAATTAGCAGTAAAATTAAAAAAATAAATTTTACGAACACTCAAAAAAAAATAAAAATTGTACTTGAACCACCAAGAATAATTTATAAAAACATTTGCAAAGTAGTGGTGATGTAGTGGAAAATCAGGTATTATCATCATTTATTAAAAGTACATAAATAATTCAAGGAGCCAGAGAGTTGAGTTACTTTTGCTCCAATCTCGGATCCATAGTTTACAATGTAAATGCGGACAAAGCTTTCTTACTTACCTACCCCCGCGGATTCTTGGCCTGAAGTTGGATGCAAACGCAGGCAGACATTGATACCACCACCGTGCATTATTACTTATTAGGGTTGTTTTCAGATACTATACTATAGGCGCTAAATCTTCGAATAATAGTAATACATTAACGAATAACGATTACAGTAGCAATCTCCCCAA
The DNA here is from genome assembly GCA_028565015.1 of Pinguicula moranensis. Classification (NCBI taxonomy): domain Eukaryota; kingdom Viridiplantae; phylum Streptophyta; class Magnoliopsida; order Lamiales; family Lentibulariaceae; genus Pinguicula; species Pinguicula moranensis. Next base: position 8,412 of record JAOWBN010000912.1, on the reverse strand, counting down.
TCAAGGACGAACCAAGGGGCCTTGGTTCCCCAAAAATTAAAAATAAAATAATTTATATGTAAAAAGTTTAATTTTTTAAAATTTTGTCCCCCATATCACTACACAATACTGTTTAGATGAGCTGGTCAACTCCTAGTATTCTTAGTAGAGAGGTTATTGGATCAAATCCTGGGTTATATACCGCGCCAAACAACTCTATATTATATTTTTGGAAATCAAAAGAAAAAAAGTGTGTTTCAACTGGATTCTCGAACTCACTTCAGATAATGACACCAGCATTATGCTAACCATCTGGCCACTCCCTAAGTTTACCAAAATTAGATTTGTCTTTGAATATTTTTGTTTGTTATAATTCTTCAATATAATTGTTTTTGATATTTTAATATTTTATTGTATTATTGGTGAATCAAATACAAACTTTTGAAATTGTTTTCATTATAAAAAGCTGACTATTGATGGCAAACCGTTGTTGTTTTTATATCAAAGGATCTTAGCAACTATATAACATACTTAACCGATCAAACAAATATTTAAATAATAATAATATTAATTCTATATATATATATATTTTATATAAATTGATTCACTATTTTAATAAATCAAATTAGAACTAAAGCAACTCACTAAACTTGTCTCCCTCACCAAATTTGATGGATCAGGATCCCCCGTGCTCATTACCCTAATGTTACTGTTTGGTTGTGCAAACCTAGATTTTTTGTGAACATCACAACTTGTTGGTTGTTGTGCTTGTGAGTCGACATTGTCATGTGCTGGACTGGTGGTGACTGTGTGAATGGGAATCTCATCGATTAACTACAGAGACGTTTCCAAAGAGACTTTTCAGTGCAGTAATGGAGGACACAAAAAAGAAACGCCCCCCAGGGCCCACATACTATTTTATTTATGTTATTTTTTTTCCTTTCTTCTCCTCAACCTACCATTTCTTATCAGCAGCCAACCAGAACCAAATCCCTCTATTTATACGATCCACTCTCCATTCATCTCTTTACGACCATAAAAAAAAACTAGGGTTTCCAACTTTACATTGGATCCTTCGGATTTTTGTTAGATCTCCCCAGTTCCTAACCAGATCTCCTGCCTATATTTATTCTTCTTATCTTCTCTTGTGTTGTATATTCGATTTTAGGTTTCCAAGTTTTTTTGTATGTTGCAGTGGAGCTCCTTGTACTCCAAACGAGGATCTTGCTGGGAAAACTAAGCTGCTCATCTATGCATCCCTCATACCCATCTATGGAAGAAACGAAACTGGATTGGCTTGTGGGGTGCATAGAACAGGAGCTTCATTTTCCCATGGAGCTAGAGCCTTATTTGGATTGAAGGGAGCTCTACTTTATAGTACAAATTTCAAGTATTGTATTGCTATTGTCAAAATTACTACAGTATACATCTTAATCCTGAGATTTGCTGGCTGTAAAAATGCCTTGAATCTATCTTTCTTACCCATTTCCTTGGTATATATGGTCTGGTGTTCTGTTAGATTCCACTGTAACTTATTTTATTCGAATATTGTTCTGCTTCAGCTGCATATATCTATCTAACCCTAGACTCTTGGTTCAGAATATAGGGTATATTATATTGTGGTATCTATTCTAATGCAAATTTAGATCTGATCTGCAAATGGAAGCTGTTTGGACACGGTTGATGTTTTGAAATTATTGTGATTACCGATTTAAAAATAAATAATTAGATTCTTATTTTAGTTCTTTGAATGGAATCTGTTTGTGCAGGTCTTGTAGGAAAATCTCGAATCTTGATTACAAAGATGCCAAGAATCTATCCTTTAGATCTCTCTTCTGTGCAAATAAAATCTCCACTAGATTTTGTTTACTGGATGTGGGTTCTGAAGAAAAGTCAATACGAGTCACTTTGCTGTTTTGGGGATTCTTCATTGTTACCTAGCAACGTTCCAAATCCAATGAAAATGTAGTTCAGAAAATGCAAAAAACACTCTCTCTACTCTCTACCCTCTACCCTCATATATGGGTGAGCAATTTTTCCGAACCGGTTAACCCTCTGGTGCTGTTATCATTTTGATTTTGAATTATCGGCTACCATTTTTTAACTAAAATGATGGCGAGATATACAATTATACATATTCGTACGGACGAAATAAAAATTGTGACCCTATTACATTATCATAGCAGAATAAGTTTAAAATTAACGGTCGTCACTTTTTTAATTGTTAATATATATCCATTTTTATCACCTAAGAAAGATAATAATTTCTAATCCAGAGATAATATATTTTCACATACATAGTAAAGAATGAACAAAATAACAAAAAAAATGATATCCTTATTTAAAGAAAAATGAAAATGGACTTTCAGGTATCCGTATCCCTCCCTTAAAACTCTTTCCCAGACGAATAATGCAACGTAATTAGAAGTCATAACCAGGGGTGGAGACCCCCCTCACTCACCTACCCCACCCTACATATCCATTTTTATGTTTCCGACCTAAAATAACCAAAATACCATCATATCAAACACTGACACGGAGTTCAACACGAGGGTATTTTGATCATTTAGACACGCGCTATAGCATTTCTCGTTTTCACCACCCTTGATTATTACTGATAATTGATGTGCGAGTAAAACACACAATTCATTTCGTCTAAAACAAATTGGGGTATTTTTGTTGAAGAATGAAATTTTACAGAATCTGGAAAAAAGGTACTAAATTCAAACAATTTTAATAAATACGAAAATAGTACAATTAGGCTTTCAGTCATGTCCTCAGCTCAGCAGCAATTTTTCCTAAATCTCTTCAATTCGTAAGATTTGTTCTTGCACCAGACTCTGTACAACCACCTCTTACGGCCCCATTTCCACCAAACTGGCACATTGGACGGACTCTTTCTCTTAAGATCTTCTGCAAAGCAATTCAAATATTCATATCAGAATCAAACACAAACACAAACCCAACGGGTTGGCTTGCCCCCTAGTGGTAGATAACTTAGATCTTTCAAGAGCGTGAAGTTCAAGATTCAATTCCCATTGTACTGTAAACAATTCATATGGAGGTGTGGCTTTGCATGGTTTCCATGAACTAGTTAGTCGGGCCAAAAAGGCTCACAAAACCATGATTATCCAAAAATAGTAGAATCTAAAACAGATCCAAAAGAACAGGCTTGGCTTAACTCATAGTTAAGATTGTGCTGTCCCCATTGAGGCAACACTATTCAAGTTCCAGTTTGAAAGACCAGTCAAGCAATGATCCACACAACTAACAGAAATCAATGATTTCACCGTACTACAGCAGAAAGCCATAACTCCCCAGGATTTTGAGATTTTGAAGCATAGAAAATGATGCCCATATCATTATGAAGCAAGCAAATACCTCAATTATTGCTAAACCCATTCAGCAATAAAATTGACATGCAAAATTAAATCAGGCCAGAACACAACAAAGCTATTCCATTAATCTTAATGCTAGACAAAGTTCCAGAGGATAGTACTCATGCTCAGTGCAGATCCCGCATAAATTATAAATCTCTACATTTATCATTAAAATACAACTGACTCTAAGCATTTATTGTTCTAAACATCTAACTATAATCCTTCACAAATAGGAGATATTTAATTATATATGGATGACTCAACAGCTGAACATAATCCCGAGATTCGCCAGACATCCTATAACACATAAGCCTTACAAATTTCTTAGAATTTTTGAAGTCATAACTTCTTACAAACTTCTCGAACTACTATGATACTTTGGTTATAAAAGTATACGAAGAAGATAGGATAATAAAAGAATAATAAGCATACTTGAACAAAATGTTAGCCTCTATGCAAACAGTCTCCTTATCTCTATTGAGGTAAGGGTACGACTGTGTACATTTCACCGACCCCAGATCGGCGGGGTTTATTGAGTTATATTTGTTTGGTTTATTTTATTTGAACAAAATGTTAGCAGTCAAGGGCAAATTAAAATGGTTTCAGGAATGATGCAAAGACCGATATTTTGACAATAAGACGGGAACAGGCATAACTTGACTGTCACTATCCAAGATTAGATGGACTTCAACAAATAAAAGATGCAAAGTCAAGGATATGGGCAAGTAGCCCGGTAACAAAATGGAAAGGAAATTGGGGGGGTCAGGTAAAGCCATAAAGGCTAGTGGAAGACAAGAGGTACAACATGTATTGAACATCAACTCCTCAGATGACAAAGAATAATAAGCAGTATTGGGAGCTCGATACAGATGAGCCTCAAGTGGAACCATAAAAAAAGTATAATTATTGTGGAGAGCACTTCAAGACAGGTTTCCACAAATATGAACCTAATACAATGAGGAATATAAGTTTTCCAATCAGGAAGAAGAGCAAGGGAAACATATCCTTGTTAAATGCTCTAGCTACAAGGTCTGGGAAAACATATATAGATGGTGAGATGGGGAATGGCCAACGACAATACCATGAAAAGAGTTAATGCAGCAATGTTCACAAGAGAAGACGAGCTGTGAAGGAAATATCGAATGCAGCAATGACCATGCTACCAGTAAGGTAGCTTAAAGGCATAAGATTTTCTAGGGCATCCTAGGTTCAATAGATGAGATGAGGAACTTAATACAATGCAACTCCTTCAATTGGATAAGGAGCTTAAATGCCCAAAACAAACTAGAATGGATTCAAAACCAGTATGGAAACAGAAAATTGGATATGATGAACAAATCTTATCTAACAGCCTACAAAAATCATTTATTCCAATAACATTATATGTTAAAATTTTGATATTGTTGTATTTTTCGTGATCCAGAATGACCTCATATCTCTTAACAAACCTTCAAAGGCAAAGCCAACTAACTTCTCTTATCTCCAACTTCAGTAGCATCCCTTTTTATCGAAGAAGAATAACTTAAACATGAACTACAACGAGACATCCATTTATTATGAAATGACAGGCAGCAAGGAGGAAATGAGCTTATTGAACTTGTGGATTCACATAAAAAGAAACAAAAAAGAGTAGAGAGGATGACACTGACTTTTGTCCAGCAGGATCATCCATTTCCATTCGGATTTCAGGTGTGAGAATCTGGTCTCCAGAGAAGGCCAATAATGCAATTGAATTTGGAGTACTTCCAGAACGGTTCGTAATCCAGCCTTGGTAGGTACTACCTGCTCGGCATTCTGTCTCGGACTTTCACCAAGTAAAACCTGAATGAATAGAAGACCAAAATTACCCAATGACAACGACAAATCCTGAAGATGCCTGGGTGCAAATATCCAGATGAAGCAAGTGTTATAAAAACTTGAACAACTTTCCAAGTAAAGTAAATCATATAACTAAAAAGAATTGTCATCCTGCAATCTAACTAGTAGTTTAGTACTTCAAAACTATCATTATAGATCCACTTTGAATAACAAAGGCATGACCGATATCTAAAACATACTCAAATTGCATAAGTCGTATGACTAAATCCATGAGGAACAAAGGTACCTTAATGACTTCAGTGGCAGAGGCTGATATTGATCGAAGATTATAGCTGTGAAATCCAGCAATCATACAGATTAGCATAAGAAGCAAAAGGTTTAAAAGTAGGAAGCACAATGAACAGAAAGGAAGTAGCTCAAACAAGAAACGAACCCCCCCTCAAGGATAACCATTAGCTTTCCACCGGATAGCTCACAACACATCTCTGTCATCTGTGCATAGCCAGAAGGAGTAACCTAAACAATGAGACAAAAACGGAAGAGAAATTTAAAACAAAATTGAAAATGGAAACAAATGAGACAAAATTACACTAAGAAAGTAACATTTCTTGCAGAGTTTATACAAAACTTTCGTGAATCCAATGCCTCAAGGGGAACTAAATTATTCAAATGTGTTCATAGCAATTCAACAGTAGCTAGTACGGTTCGATTTCTGAACCCGAAAAAGAATGACAAATCATTATATCCTTCCACAAATAAAAATACAAGTATATGATTAAATCAGATGCAACAAAAGAACTCAATACATCACAGCCTCCAAGAGGGTCACCCCGAGCAGCATCAAAACCCGCCGAAATTATAGTAAAATCTGGTTTGAACTCAGAAGCTGCATAAGAAGAAGCTTAGCTGCGTCAAAAGAATGCAATAAATCAGTAAAAGCATGGATTATACTTTGTGAGGAAAAAGATCAGGTCATTACTTGTCTCACCCAGATTGGGTCAAAAACTTTCAGATGGGGTTCTTCTATAACATTAAGTGACCATGAAAATAGCAGAGGAACAAACTACCAAATAAGATCAAATATATGAAAATCAACTTTCAGGTCAGAAGTAAACATCTGGTACAAACGATAACTAAATGTCGATTGCCAATCTGCTCATCAAGATAAGGCCCCATTTTTTGGCCAGAAAAGAATTTATCAAGGAACGTGTTATTTTGGTAAAACCCTAAATCCGAAAGATGTTTTGATTTGGTTCTTTCATGGACACCACATCAACTTATGAGATTAAGCCCTCATATATTTACCTTAACGGATTGTAAACATATTTCGCATGCGCATGAAAATACCTCATAACTACATAATCAAAAGGTAATCCACGGCCTAAAAATTGTTTAATAATTGCACCAGCAACTATAAACAAATAGTCTATGACCTACGCATGAAACAAAGAAGTTGCTTGCATACGATCATCGAAATACTGTGTCAAAGATACTCAAACTGACCATTAGTCAGGACAAAGTAAATAGATTGATATGTAGGCGTACATAGAGTTGTTATGGCCAAGGATTCCTAAATAGACAGCTCATAAGCAAAGGCTAATAATACATTTATCAGTTTTTCGCAAGAGTACTTGTGGATACCAAAACCTGCTGATACTACCATTATCATCCATCTCACTCGAAGTTGTACAAGTAACAAAGAAAAGCCAATAATGCCATGAAATAAAATCCTCAAAATTAACGCAAAGGTTATTTTTGGCAAGCTCATGCAAAGGTATTAGACAAATTTTGTCAAGACCACAATGAAGTTAATAGACAGCACAAAGGTATCAGAAAATCAATTGGAGCAGACTATTTAAAATAAGAGTAAGAGCAAATTTTATGACCTATGGGAAGTACAACTTGCTGAAATGCAAAAATATAGTCATTGTCACCAACTCCACCACGACTCCAAGGTATATTTACACAATACCCTTTGGCTCCCATTATACCAATCTGAAAAAGCAGTTCATTGTATAAGAGTACTGATGAAACTGAAAAAATAGTAAACAACCAGAGGAAATAACTCTCTATATATCTATAAACCACAACTTTGATTAGATTGCATTCAATGAGGGAAAAGCTTCATTCAAGTACTTTGCGAATTTGAAATTGAACACCTTTTCCCCTTTCATGATTTTTAAAAATATATTACTGAATTACTTCTCCAAAAAGGGTCCAACATTTGCCGGGTATGGGGTTTGCAACATATTTCTTTTGCAGACAACCAAAGCAGCTCTGTAATAGATATCAGTCAAAACTTCGGCCAGTTAAGGAGGTTGAATGGATCATTTCAAATCATTGTTTTTGAGAAAATTTAGATTTAACAGAAAAATAACTTTCCTGGTCATGTGGTAGGAGACGCAAGCTTGCAGCATTAAAAAATCAAAAGAATTGCAGCTTCTCTAAAAAATATTAGGTATCATGCAGAAAGAAGCTAAAACTTATGTCAGAGAGTAAGTAAGGCCTCTTTCAACAGATTGCTAAAACAGAGACATCATACATAAAAAAAAAATCAGGCATCAAGAAATCAGGAACGGATTCTGTAGTAATGGCTAAGGGTGACGATACAAAAAATTAAAACAAGGACACCAACAAGTCTGTGTAGTGCTGAGATACTGAAACCACTTATTGGCTGAAGGAACACGTTAATCATACAAAAGTATAGAAGCACACGGAGAGAAATAAAAGAGAGATTACACTACCTCATAAGCAGATCCTGTACCAGGATAAAATTTCCCAGCCTCGTATCTGTGCATAGATATATACAAAACCTGCAAAATTATCGAGCTAGTTTTTTCTGAATAAAATTATCTACATGAAAGAAACCACGATATAAAACAATGCACAAGCTCAATTCATGGCATCTTCCATGCCAACTTAGAGAAATGCAGTTGTAATGGAATGGGACAAAATCGATACTTATTGTTTCAGACCTTTGAACTGCAAGCTTGACTTGGAGAAACTGAGGTGTTATTTTAAACATAATCAAGAATTGGCTTTTGTAAAGAAAGGAAAAGATAATAGGATTTTGTCACGCCATGAAAAAGGAATCACAGAGACAAGGAAAGAACGCGTAAATGGAACACAAAGCAGAGAAACAGTGAACACATAAAAAGATTGGAAGAAATTCCAAATGATACCTATCTTCTACAAAAATTATCACATTCCAGACTTCATCCTACGGATTTCGACA
>JAOWBN010000901.1:0-11384 GCA_028565015.1 Pinguicula moranensis | reverse complement strand
ATTATTGACACCGGTGCAACCAATCACATGTGTATTAATGATGATATGCTGTTGAATGTATATGAGTTTGATGCTTTAACTCCCGTGTGGCTCCCTGATGGAAGTGTGAAACCGGTAAGAAGAAGTGGTGATGTCTGGCTTTCTACAATCATGTCTCTCTTTGCCAAGTTTCAAATATAACTTGCTATCTGTGAGAAAAATGTGTTTGAACTCGGAATTCTGCTTTCACTTTCTACCTTAGAAGTAACAAGATAGCGGCAGTTGGAAAGATGAAAAAAGGACTCTATATTCTGAACCACAACTCTTTTGCTCCAGAAGAAATAAAGAAAGGCCAGAGGGCCTTCCTTGACTGCTTATCAGCTTTGAAACATGGTTGTATGAACAATGTATTGCAGAATAATGTTGATGGATCTTATGCATTGGTTAACTCGAATGTGTATCAAAATGGTCTAAGTCATCCTTCTCCTGATGCAATGGAACATTTGAAAGGTTTTGTTGGTAAAAGGAATACTTCAGATCAATGTGGAATCTATCCTTTATCCAAACAGAGTCGATTATCTTTTGATGATAGTACACACAGATCATTGAATTGTTTTGATATAATGCACATGGATATTTGGGGGCCTTACAAGTTACAATCACTTACATCTTGCCAATATTTTCTGACGATTGTAGATGATCATCGCAGGAGCACTTGGGTTCATTTCTTTAAGTACAAAGACCAGGTTCCAAAATTAGTGGAGAATTTTGTGATCATGGTGCAAACACAGTTTGAAAAGAACATAAAGATTATCAGGACTGATCATGGGTCAGAGTTCCTAAATACATAGTGCGTCAATATGTTTCATGCAAAGGGAATTATGCACCAACGAAGCTACCCATACACACCCCAACAAAACGGACTTGTTGAAAGAAAGCATAGAACTTTGCTGCAAGTTGGGAGAGCTTTGCTATTTCAGTCTGGTCTTCCCAAGAAATTATGTGGTGAAGCTGTGCTCACAGCCACACACCTCATCAATATGTGGCCTAACAGAGTATTGAACTGGAAATCACCTTTTCATGTGTTGAACAATAAAGAACCTGATCTTAGTTATTTGAGAACTTTTGGATGCTTATGCTTTGTAGAAGATCTCAGAGCAGGGAAAAATAAATTGGATCAAAGAGCTATTAGAGGCATATTTGTTGGCTATCCACCTGAACAGAAAGGATACAAAATCTACATTCCTGAATCTAACAGAATCATTATTTCCAGAGATGTCGGATTCTCTGAAGAGCAGATTGCTACAGTACCTCTTGATGATACGGTTGATGCCCCTCAACCACAGTTTGATCAGTGGTGTTTTGATGAATCTATCTCTTCAACTTCACAAAATCTGTGCCCTCAACAGAATTCAATTGATGCTTTTGAGATGCCCAACTTGGAGCAGAACATATCCTCTGAACAGCCTCTTCATCAGACATAGGACACAATCCTGACTCCCACTGTTTCTTCAACAGACATTGTTGCTATTGATCCACCTTTTAGACGTAGTACCAGACAAACAAATACTCCTTCATGGATGGAAGACTTTCATGTTTTTTCATCCCTCAGTGACTCTGCAGTATGCTTAAAGCAAGCTCCATCATACCAGTCTTGCTACTTCACAAGTCCATACTGTGAATTTGTGCCAAACATTTATGGTATTACAGAACCCAAGCACTATAATCAGGTTTGGACGAATGTTAAATGGATTGCAGCAATGCAACAGGAACTCAAAGCACTTGATGATAATCATACATGGCAGCTCACTTCACTTCCTGAAGGGAAGAAAGTCATTGGCCCAAAATGGGTATACCAGGTAAAATGTAAACTTGATGGGACTGTGGACATATATAAGGTACGTCTTGTTTCCAAAGGGTATAATCAAGTAAGAGCGAGAGGGTTGTGGGTTCGACTCCCACCAGACGCAGACATTGGGGCCAAACTCCGATTTTATGATAGGGCTTGCCCAGTCAGCCATTTGCCTGGTCCGCCGGGAGAGTCGGCTCGGCGTGATCCTGATGGACTAGTCGACAAATAATCGGATACCATCGGTTAACCCAAAAAAAGTTGAAGGCGAGGACTTCTATGAGATCTTCAGCCCCATTGCCAAGGTAGTGACAGTTCGGCTTCTATTTTCTCTAGCTGCATCCCGAGGACGGGATATTCATCAACTTGACGTTAACAATGCTTTCCTACACAGCACTCTTGATGAAGAAGTTTATATGTATTCACCCTTAGGCTATGAGAAAGCTAAAAAGGGACAAGTTTGCAGGTTAATCAAATCTCTTTATGGCCTAAAACAGGCATCCCGGCAATGGAATGTTGAGTTCACAAACAGATTGAGCAACCATGGTTTTAGGCAATCCTATCATGATCCGTGCCTTTTCACTCTGATTGGTCCAACCTATCAAATGTTCTTGCTGGTTTATGTCGATGATGTATTGCTTACAGGAACTTTATTACAAGAAATGAGCAGAGTTAAGTCCTACATTGATGAAGCTTTCCCTATCAAAGACCTTGGTGTGGCCAAATATTTCCTCGGTATGGAAATAGACAGGTCTGCTAATGGTATCTACATTGGTAAAAAAAAATATGTTCGTGATCTGTTGGCTGACTCCGGGTATCTAGACTGTGTTGCTGCATCAACACCATTGCCCAGTGATCTACGTTTTGCAGTAGAGGATCAGGAAGACACACCTCTTTACCACAATCCAGAAAAGTTCAGAAGACTTGTGGTATTTGAACTATACTAGGCCGGATCTAACTTACGTAGTTCAATAGCTCAGTCAGTATGTTAACAAACCGCATGATTCACACTAGACTACTGCAGTTCACGTGCTTCGGTATCTGGCAGGAAACCAAACTCTTGGTCTTTTTTACTCAAGCACAGCCTCATCTACTTTGACATCTTATAGTGATGCCGATTGGGGCAGTTGTCGCTCCACTCGCCATTCGTTATCCGGATATTGTATATTCTTCGGCTCAAGTTTGATTTCCAGGAAGGCAAAAAAAAGGCAACAATTGCCTGCTCCTCGGCTAAACCAGAGTATCGCGCCATGGCAGAAACCGTGCGAGAGCTCCAGTGGTTAGTTTATATTTTGGGTGATTTTCAGATTGATCTAATCGGGCTTATTCACTTTTGGTGTGACAATCGTGCTGTGCTAGGCATCACTGCAAATCCAGTCTTCCACGAGAGGACTACACACATAGAAATCAACTGTCATGTGTTCCGCGATCAATTCAAGTCAGGGCTCATAGCACCGCAACACATCTTCTCAATGTCAGTAGCACGCAACACATCTTCTCAATGTCAGTAGCAGATATTTTCACCAAGGCTCTTCCACCTGCAACTTTTCACTCAATATTGGGCAAGATGAGCTTGTGGAACGCTCATCTTGAAGGGTGTGTGTGTGTATGTTGAACTATCGAGCAGATCCTTCATCCAAAACAAACAGATCACTTGATGGAATACAACTGCAGATGAAGTTACCAACTCAATCAGCCTCAAGTTCTGTTTGCAGGACCGAAACAGAGAAAACAAAGTATTTGAAGGCATCTGAAGAAACGCAGATAACACAGACGAAAACCGTGTCACATGTGGATGAGTATTGACCAATATGAAGGAGAATAATTGGAGTGGTGGACCACCATACATGGTCAAATTCAGATGGCACGATCCACATTGATTCAATGGTCCAGGATGTTGTTTTAAATAGTTACGATTTATTTAGTAACGCAGCTTTTCTTTCACGCTTCTGTAAGTATAAATATTGAGACAATGTATCTGTTTCTTTTACGACGGTTAATGATAATTTAGGGAAAGTTCTTCCCTTTGAATTTACTATGAGTTCTTGGTTTACAAAAGTGCCCTCTGATTTGTAAAGCCTTCACAGTTCGGCCGCTGCTTCCTATCAGGTACCAACTCAATCAAATTCCTTGTTTGTTTTTTTTCGTTCGTGGCTCCAAAGTCTTCCTTGCGTCATTTCTAGTTGTTACTATTATTTACTGGATTTTCCCCACTTCTTAAAACTCGATCATTAAGTAGATTTGTGGGCCTCTAAACCGGTCGCTTAGACTTGTTCTATCTTACAAATGTTTTGATTTGAAGATTTTCTAGAGTTTAATATGGATTTTCTCCACATTTTCACCTTCACGGGGGCATGATTTGTTGAAAAATGATTCTATTTCACGCACCCCGGATTTACCAGCAGATTACTATCCAAAACATTTTCCAAATATCTTCATCTTTTCTCCTTTTTAGCATTCCCAGGTGTGCCATGAAGTTGGAGAATGGTTCTTGCTGGAGGACGATTTTGTGACCTACGAACTAATTGTAACAGCATTTCCAGATAGCATCTGCAAAATTACAGGTGAAAAATAGGTGAGAAACTGATTCTAACTCCTTATTGGAGAGATAACAAATAGGATTTTTATTAATTTCCCTTTTGATTATATTGTTGGTGTTGAGATTTTCTATTGTAGGAGTTTCCATCCAAATGCGGCTCCTTTGAGAGGTGAGTGGTTGCTCCATATTGTTACAAGATAATTATTTATAGTTGAGCAAACTCCTTTGGATATCCTGATTTCTCTCTATGTTGATTTTACTGTGTAGACATTTGTGGCCTCCTTAAACCATTGCCAGCTATCAAGTCTCATGTTTATTAGCATAATCTCAGTTTCCTCTTCCATGAGTTGGTTCTGTAATACATATTATTGTTGTGCTAATGATACGAATCTTTGCCGAACTATAGCAAACCCCACATCCAATTCAGTGATTCAAAACTCGATCAAAAGGGACGAATTTGTTGTGCTTACGCTTGAAGATAACTTGTGTCAACCAACGAAAAGTCACAAAATTTATAACCAAAAATGCCATCAAATAACCCCTGAAGATAACCAATATATCAACCAAGAATTAAGGATAAGTTCATTTAAAAATGACGCCACTTAACTTGAAAATAAAAGATAAGTCAAAGAATGATTTAAAACCAAAAGAGAATACAAGTTCTATGGATAAGGAAGAGAGATCTTGAGATAATCTTTACAAAAGAAGTTTCCTTATCCATGAGATATCTTCATAATTAATTGATTTCTTCCTTCTTGGGCTCCCTTGTTTTGGAGTAGAGTTATGGGCCGAAATTATTCAGTTGGGCCATGGAGCCCATTTAGCACATTTGGGCCATGGGGTCCAAATATTTTAAATGATATTTCTTTAGCCCTAATCTCCTTGATCATTCCATTTAAGGCCTTTTAAAACTTCATAACTCTTGTTCTTGTGTTCGGCCCGTATATCCTACTCAGACTCCTTGGATAAGGAAGGGAGATCTTAAGATAATATCTAAATAAGAAGTTCCCTTTTCCATGAGATCTCTTCATAATTAATGAATTCCTTCCTTCTTGGGTTCCCTTGATTTGGAGTGGAGTTATGGGCTAGAATTCTTCAATTGGGCCGTGGGGTCAAAATGTTCCAAATGATATTTCTTTAGCACACATCTCCTTAATCATTGCATTTAAGGCCTTCTTGAACTTCACTGCTCTTACCCTTGTGTTCGGCCCATATATCATGTCCAGATTCCTTATTCGTCTAGGACTCCTTGTTAGAAGATGACTCTTTGTTGGATTAGGACTCTTTGTTGGATTAGGACTCTTTGTTGGGATTCCTTGCCGAGTTAGAACTCCTGGTCGAAATAGGACTCCCTGCAGGGTTAGAACTCCTTTGGGATTAGCCATGCTACCATTCAAATGCGTTTTGGGCATTGAACACCTCGAACATCTTCACCGGCCAAGTTCAAAGATTTGATTTTGTAGATGGTACTTAGGTTCACTTGATACTCCCTCTCTTGAAAGGATTTGTAATCAAATCAAGTCCTACATCAAACGAAAGTTCATCAGTACCAAAAAACTCATGTGGTCACTATACTTACCTTGTAAGCCCAGCTTGGAATATGTATATCTCAAAGTAGGACACTAGAATGCCTTTTAACATAATTCCTATGAAACAACATTCCATCTTCTGTTTCAAACACTATCCATTTGAATCCCATGTTCATGCTACTTTTAGTGATCAGTTGCCCCTTCTCATGAAAGAGCTCTGTCTTTCTTTTGCAACCTAAACTAACACATACTCTCAAAGATAGAGAAACTAACTCCACTTTCAACAATGGCTTAAATCTAGGAGAAAATTCAGATAGTGACAACTTATTTGCAACATTTGGCACATAAGTAGTAGAAAATAATGAATTAATTCTTATTCCATTCCATAAAGTGTCCCAAAAATAATCACAACTTTGTGCATGATTCCAAGCAATAATCCATGGTATGCCATGCAATCCAATTTCATTAGAGAATAATTCTAACATGCATGATTTACCAATGAATATAAAATGATATTTAATTCAATGATCATGCTCAATTCCTAACATTGTGACTACCTCAACATGTTAGATCAAACATTCACCATGTAAGTACTTCAAACAACAAGAATGTATCATGATGGAACTCATCACATGTAAGCATATAATCAATTTTAAGATTGTGGGAATTTAATTTCTTGATGTAATTCACAACTAAGAAATGTAGTATCAATCATGAAAAATAGTTCAGACTTTGAAAGTTTTGGCACATATAATTCGTTCCCATGAAACTGAAATCTATTGTGGCTCTTATTTGTCATTCTTTTGCATGCATAAACACAATCTGAATTTCTAGCAAATAACTCATTTTTGTTTTCAATATCACGTGAGGTCAATTGCACAAAAGAATTCATATGCAAACTCAATGTAGAAACTCATAAGGAATATATAGAAATGCTCAATGCATGTTCCCTAGCCAGAAACTTATCAAACGATATACTCGCATCTCCAAAATCACATCCCTGAGCATAACAATCTTGGATGTACTCAAACTCATGCAATAATTTATTAGGCACGTATGAGAAGTCATGGGGCCAATAGTAGTCACAAAATACAATATTTCCACATGCATATAATATATTAGCAAAACCAAAACCAAAACCTTGTGCATAACAATCTTGAAAATATTCACAATCAAGCAATCGTGTATCTAATAAGGAACCTGGATAATACCTTAAGGACAATGCACATTTCACCTTAGCTTCCTTACCTAGATTTGTACATGGTTTTGTGCACTCACACACTTGCCTCTTCTTAAATGATCCATATTCTTGCATCTGAAGTGTTATGATCACCTCGTGTTTGCTCCTATGCACACCATGGCCTTGATCAAAGTCTCCAACCACAAACTCAATAGGCTCATTCTCTTTGATGGATTGTAAACTATAAGGCTTCTCAGATTCCTGCACAAAAGAAACATTTTCGCTCGGTGGGATATCTACGAGTTTGTTAGTAGATAACAAAGCCTCTTTGTATGTATATACAATCATAGTCTCAAAAGGAATCAAAAATCTTTCATCCTCACTATTTTGGGCCATAATTATTTCGCTCTTTTTTTCATTCTGTTTTTTTCTCACAACTAACTTTTCTAATTTTTCTCTCAATTCCTCTTTTTCTCTCATTTTTTCATCACTCCCAATCTATCTTTCTTTTTCTCTCATCATCTTAGTCCCTCTTTCGTTTTTTTAGCTTATCACTAACTATTATGATTTCAGAATTGATGCTTTACTTGAGATCATGCTTAGTTTTTACAATGAACATTCTCTGACTGAATATTACAAACACTCTCAAGAGGTGGTATATCCCTCATTGGTGGTATGACATCAATGCTTTTTACCTCAAGAACGTGACTTGCTCCAATGACTTGCATATTCTCTTGCTGAATTTCACCAATAATCTTCGATTATGTTAGCTTGTTTGATTATGGTATTGCACCAATGGTGCTCTTATTCCTCTTAGGCTTCTTTAGAATTTCCAACACTATCTCCTTACCGTTTGAACATTGAATGAAGGTGTGTCCATATCCTTGGCATGTGGTACACCTAATATCACGAACCCGAATTCTATAAGGTGTAAAATTACCAGGGGAAGGGACATTAGTTGTTTCAGCCTTATTTAGAACGTCCATTGGTTAAATTATTTTCCCATGAAGATCTTTTTCGTACCTTAGGTGATCCCTTCATGATCCGCCTTTCAATTTTGTCAATCATGAACGCCTCTCCCTCATAAGTTACTTGTAGTTTTAGTACCTTCTCCATGAGGATACTATAAGGACATGTTGTACCTGCAAAGAAAATATTAGTAAAAAAAATACTCACCACTTCTTCACGTGTATGCACTCAAAGATGTTCACTTTGACTCTCATGTATCTCTCAATTAGGCTTTTACCCTCTCTTGAATCTCATCACTCTGTCTTTTACCTCTCATGTACTCCCTGTATGGTTTTAGCCAACTTCTACTCAAACCTTTTCCTAAAGTCAAACGACAATCCAAAATAGATTGGAACTTGATTCAAGATGAGAATTATAGAAGGAGAACTTTCCGGAATGAGACTGAAAAGGGGAAGCGGGTTTGAGTATGATAGGGAACTCAAACTTGTGACAAAACTTTTAAGTACTCCAAACGAATCAAAACAACTCAACTTGAATAGTTCTCTTGGTGGTTGTACCAATTTCGATGAAGAGATATTACTACGGCCTTGAAATCTTTTTTATGTTCGGCTCCTTTGCTTCTGCTTTTAAATCAAATTTTTTTTTTTAAAACCAGCAATGTTACAATTAGAAATTTGAAGAACAATATGAAAATTAAAGACAAACTATCAAACAAATTCCGACTTCGAAGCTACAATGAGGTAAGCAACCTAAACTTTGATTGATAGGGAAAAAGCATCCTAAACTTGGCTCTGGTACCAACTGATGTGAATATCTTTCAAACTTGTGGGAAACCCCACACCCGATTCGGTGATTCAAAACTCAATCAAAAGAGACGAATTTGTTGTGCTTATGCCTAAAGACAACTTGTGTTAACCAATGAAACGTCATAAAATTTATAACCAAATATGCCACCACATATAACCCCTGAATATAACCAATATATCAACCAAGAATTAAGTATAAGGTTTTTTAAAAATGACGCCACTTAACTTGAAAAGAGAAGATAAGTCAACGAATGGATTAAAACCAAAAGAGAAAACAATCTCACACAAAAGTTGCATAAAAATTGAATTGTTTTATGAAGAACTCATGCCACCTTTATATAGAAGTAAGGTTGTCGAAATTTGGGATTAATTTCCCACTAGAATCTAATTCTGACTAGATAAACACAATTAAAAAGTTTCCTAATCTAATAGGTATGGATAAGAAAATATCCAACCCTTGATAAATGATAATTAAGTAATATCCTTATCTAAAGATTTGGATAATGAAAGAGTATATTTGAATAAGGGAGATCTTGAGATAATATCTAAATAAGAACTTTCCTTATTCATAAGATCTATTCATAATTAGTGGATTCCTTCCTTATTGGGCTCCCTTGATTTGGAATAGAGTTATGGTCTAGAATTCTTCAATTGAACCATGGGGACACATTTGGACTGTGGGTTCCAAATGTTTTAAATGACATTTATTTAACCCACATCTCCTTGATGATTGCATTTAAGTCATCATTGAGCTTTATAGCTCTTATCCTTGTGTTTGGCCCTATATCATGCTCGGACTTCTTGTTTGTCTAAGACTCCTTATTGGAATAGGATTCCTTGCCGAGTTAGACTCCTCGTTGAAATATGACTCCCTTTGGGATTATGACTCCTTTGGATTTATCATGCAACTTTCCAAATGCGTCTTGGGCATGGAACACCTTTGACATCTTCACCGGCCACGTTTAAGTACTTGTAGATTGTACTTAGGTTTACTTCAGTTAGGGCCTCGTTCCATCTCCATATTAAGGATGATTGTCATGCTCATCCATATTTAGCTTCTGACATATTAAGTTGTACAAATCCCCTGCTTTTGCATATAATGTAGGGTATAGGTCACAAAGTCATATCCCCAGTCCATTTATCCTCCCAGAAATAGGTATCTGGCCCATCACCTACTTGCTTTCTTATGCTTCCCTAAAACCAGTCTGCAAGTCTAATAATTGTCATAAGTTGCCTTTACCATGTGGAAGGTTGTGATAGAGGGGTTGTGGTGGACCTTCGAACAAGGTGTACCTATAAAAATCACCATATTTGCTCTCTATAATTAGTTTCCATAAGCTGTCATAAGTGTTGTAGGAGCCTCCAACCCCATTTTCTTAGAAGTGCACATTAAAGCTTGTCACTTTTTTTAACCTCTAATCCCCAATCCTTTTGTTCTTAGCCGATGTCCTCCCAAGAAACCCAAGAGATCTTTCTTGTGTTTGCTTGTGCTCTACCCTATAGGATGTTTATTCAAAGTTTTACTATCCTCTTGATGACTGCCTTAGGGTCATTATATGTAGACATGTAATAAATTGGTAGGTTAGTTAGGACAGCTTTCAATAGTACCATTATACCTCCAAACGTAAGTTGCTTGTGCTCCCAACTATTCAATCTCTTCTTCATCTTATCTACTAATGGGTTCCATAATCTACACCTTGTTGGATTGTCACCCAAGGGTAACCCTAGATAGGTAATGATTCAATTTGGCAGTTAAACTTTTGTGCAAACTCTACTAGTTTTGATTGTGGGATGTTTATCCCTATAAGTGTACGTTTATTGAAGCTCACTTGTAGACCGCTGAGCAACTCTAGACACTTTAGTGTATGCTTAATAGCTTTGACGCCATCCATTGTTCCATCTCAAAATATTAAATTGTCATTAGCATACTACAGTTGTAGGTAGGGGTGGGAATCGATAGTATCGGTGGCTGAATGACTCGATCCATCACCGATTTTGACAAATTGGCGATGGCAAACTTTCCTTCCACCACCGATTCTGACACTGCCACAACCGACTGGTGTCGGTTGTTGATAATGTCGGTATCGGTGGTGGAACCCCTGACATCTGACATAAAATTAAAAAAAAATCAAAACACCTGCAACATCTTCAATTAGCAATTCGCTGAATAAAAAACCTACATAGATCATAATGTTATATTGATTCCACCAAGATCCCAACTTCCCAACAATGCTCAAAGCTACCAACAACTTTTTCAGCTTTCACATTATAGGTGGTTGAACCAAGCCTTTTTAGTTTTCAGGTGATACTTCATATAACAAATTCTAACCGTAATTATATAAACACACAGAAATCAATAAACAAACAAAAATGAAAGAATATTAACCAATAGAGATGTTCAAATGAGAATTGAGAATTACATAAATCCTAAACAAACAATAACTTATAACAGTTACGATGCAATCTCGAACCCCATCCAAGGAGTCACAACCCATCCGACCAAAGCATCGCAAGTACATCTACGTGCATGGCC
>JAOWBN010000890.1:0-11385 GCA_028565015.1 Pinguicula moranensis | reverse complement strand
TATTGTGAGGAGCAGAAGATGAAGAGAGGCTTATAATCATTCTGAAATACGTCCCGACAGTCGACAGTTGAGAGGATTATGGAAAATAATGATCGAGTCAAGCTGAAGTGAAGCAGGCATAAGTTTTCTTGTAACGAGAGGGGAGCAAGGAGCGGATTGAATTTTCTAAAAAAAAAATAGAGCCAAGGATTGTATGGATAATTCGAAATATTGTTTTGTGGAGGTGAAGAGAATAAGCTGTTGCCATCCATTTCCACAAGTTTCTAATGTTAGTTTTTGACTCTTTACATTTCTTTTCTTTCCCTGTCTCTGACTCCCTGTTTTCCGTGGTTTGGAGCTTTGCGACTTTGGATCCAAGAGAATGAAGGCCCAACTCAAGCTTAATTTCATGGACTTCGTTTGTTGTTAGCTTCCCGTGACATGCATCTTGTGACAATACTTGGGGTGGGGCATGGAGAAATGATATAACACACGAATTTAACACAAGAAAATTACAAGAATGATGGATCCCCATGTGTTTAACACCAGATGAACGGTTGAGATTGGTGTTAAACACGTGGGGCTCATCATTCTTGTGATTTTCTTGTGTTAAATTCGTGCGTTATATCCCGTGGGGCAAGTTTCCAACCTCTAATTTGTTTGAGAAATGAAATAGCGCACGAATTTAACACAAGAAAATCACAAGAATGATGAACACCACGTGTTTAACACCAATCCCAACCGTCCATCTGGTATTAAACACATTTTCAGTTCGATATCAGTATTACATAAAACCAAAAATATTTTCCCCTTTTTTTATTTTTTAATGTTTTAATAATTTTTATGAATTAATTTTTTTTTTAAAAATGACATCATTTAGCATCGGAAAAAAATATCTGTCATATTTTACAAATACCAAATGGGTAAAACCCAATACTATATCGAAAATTTTGGATAATGATATTTTGATATCGATATCGAATTAAAATACCCAAAAAAAGAGTCAATTTTTAATATCGGTATTGATAACATTTTTGATATTACTATTTTTTTTGGTATTTTTGTTAACCCCTACCTTTTGTTTTTGGTAGTTAAATTGATTACATAGAAAATGTCAATTAGCCTGGAGGTTACATGATAAGATACATGATAAGATGGGTTGATTCTCCTAGTTGCAGTAAGCAAATAGGAGAACTACCGAGATACTTTTTTTTTGATAAGTAAACTACCGAGATACTAAACATGGATCTAAAAACAATAGGGGCTCCCCCCAGTAATTGCAATAAAAAGTCTCTCCAAGTAACCCAGGTTTTATTGCTATATTTCAAAAACAATCCAAAATCGAAAGACACAAATAATAGCTTGCCTCTCGAACCTGGCCCCATCAAATCTAAAATTACTTGCGAGTATTTGGTTATGTATGTATTGTCAAGATTGGCTATAGTTACTGCCAACCTATTCAACAAAAATGTACCGTGAACAACAAACCAGGATGGGACAGACGGTCCGATCCTGCTTCTAAATTTTATTGAATCGGGATTGGCGATCCCTACAATTGGTGGTTGGACTGTCGGGAATCGGCCGAAAATGGTAAAAAAATTCGTTGCTGGTCCGCACATTTAAAAAAAATAAATAAATTTGGCCATCAAATCACCAAACTGATTTTTCGATTTTTTTCCTCACCTCTACAATTATTTTTAAAATAATTTAATAAAAAACTATTTGAAATAATTATATATGGAGAGAGTTGTATATTTTAGAGTTTACGGGTATGAATTATGAGTTTAGGGTTATATATAATTTAGAATTTATAAACTTATATATAAATTATACTTTATACTTTATATTTATATATAGTGTAGTTTATATAGTTTATATTTTATATAGTTTATAAAGAAAGATTTATAAGTTTATATAGTTTATATATAAGTTTAGTGTTATAAGTTTATAATATATAGTTGGAAATCGGCTCCTACCGGCTGCGGGCAAAATTGATGAGATCTAAACTCACCGGCAGCTATGTTGATGCACCAAACTCAACGACCTCGTCTTCATCGGTTAAGATAACCTTACCGCGTATTCAATTCGAGCCAGAACCGGCGGAATGGCTCAAGTCTTGCATGGTCGGGGAACTGCGGCGGCCAATCTCTTCTGATCAAACAGCTGCAGCGCTTCAAGCAGGGGGTTATGCGGAGGTCTCGTTGGTTCAGCTAGCAGGCGGAGAGATCCTGTTTCGCCTTGAATCCGAGAAGACGAAGGTCCGACTACTCGCGGACGAGGAAGTTTGGGCCGCCGCAGGGATCCTCAAACTCCGAGACTGGGCGTCCAAGAAATCCAGTGGTCGGGCGGTATGGTTGCGAGTGCACGACACTCCTCTGCACTGCTGGGAGGTACGTTTCTTCCTCACCATTGCTAATTTGTTCGGCCGTGGAGTGAAGGTGGCGTTTTGCACGGCGGAGCGCGCATATCTCCAACACGGACTGGTGCTGGTAGTAACGGACTCACTCGACTGAATCTCTTCCACCGTAGAGGTCGACATTGGAGGCGAGCTCGTCCAAATCTTCGTGGAGGAAGAAGCGAAAAGGCGGAATCAGTGGATGACAGGAGGAACGGGGGTCGATAGTCAGGCGGAAGGCTCAATTGCAGCGGTGAACGACTCGTTCAGCACCGTCAAGTTCCCGGCTCTGTCAACTAGGGAGGCTACGGTGGTTGCTGTCAACACGTGAAAACAGGTACAGATGGATAGCGATGAGTCGACGAGGGTCTCTTCCTTGGAACGAGGAAGATCACGGACAGAAGGAAAGATAAAATCAGTGGCCGGGAATCCTGCTGATAGTACGACTGATGCAGAGTTGAAAATGGAAGAGGCGGGAATCGCTGATTTGCGTTTGAACCAAATTGAGTGTGAAAGAGACCTTTTGGGCCTGGACTTTGGGCCAAAACAAATTGACCAGGCTGATCAGATCATTTTGAGTGGATTACAACCAACTGTTGGGTCCTTTGTGGGTCAACAGGATCTTGACGATTTATCTAATTTGCAGGTAAATTCACCACAGTCGCACCATAGATTTGTTAACTTGTCGAGAAATCAGGGTAAATTCACCGCATTACTCATTAGCCAGCACGTAGGTACAACTATTCCCTTTCTTGGGTAGTAGTGCATGAGACAAGACAGTTCCTAATTTGTAAACTGTCATTAAATCAGGCACACAAATAGGACATATGTCCCATTTGTGAGCAATCTCCAGGCTAATTTGACCATTTTATTCAATGAAACTTTAATTACCAAAAAAAACCTATAGGATTTAGGATTATATATATACTTCATAATTTATAAACTTATATGTATAAATTATAAGCTAACGATCTATTTATATATAAGTTAGTTAGAGGTTTTAGCCTTTTAGGTTTTAGGGTTATTATATAGAGAAATGATATAGCGCAGGACAAAATAGCGCAAGACACCACAAAATGAACAATTATATCCCTGTGTTAATTTCTGTATCGGTGTTTAACACGAGGGTATAATGGTGAAAATAGGCCCGTCTTGAGATGTCTTGCGCTTTTCTGTCCTGCGCTATATCATTTTTGTATTATATAGGGTTCCTAATTGATGACGACGCTGAGTTGTAAAATTTCACTTTGATGGCAGAGAAATATCATGACATGGCATATTTGCACTAAAACAGGATGTAATGATGATAATTTTCTATTTGGAGGCATGCTTCAGTATTTTGACCATAACTTTATCTATGATAATAATCTCATTTTGGACCGCATGCAATCCCACATACAACTAGCTGGATATGCCTTGATTTCCAACCTCAAATTCCCCTATTTTTTCTTCTGAATCACTAGTTTTAATTTTTGTTGCTATTTTTGACAATAAATCATATTTCAATTATGAAGACAATTTAAACCCGACTTAGGCCGGATTGTTTGCAAATTGCTTAACTTATTTCATATTTTGATTTGGAGTAATTTTTTAGATTTTGCTATTTTTTTGGCAAAATTCGAATATCCTCGAATTTTGGCTCTAAAGTCCGATTTGTGGATTTAGGTTTCAACACTGAAAGACTATTTAATATTATTGAAAATCTTAGGGACTATTTTCTTTAATTTTTGGCCATTTTTCTGTCATTATTCTTTGTAAATATTAACTCGCAGAATAGTCATTACTCTGTCCGACGTTAGTTATATATAAAAAATTTACTTTATAGTTTATATGCTTTATATACATTTTTATACTCCAAAAAATATTAATATGATTTTTAAAATTTAAATGACCCCAAAAAAATTAAAGAATTAGCCGTTAATCGGCGGTTCATGAACCAGGGTATGAACTGTACTGAAATCGTACCAAAACAGGATGAACCAAAAATAGACCGAACTGGCGGTTAAACGGGTGCCGATCCAACCGGCTCCGGGCTGTCCGATTTCCTGGACCATGAACCGGCAGTTAACCGGACCGCCCGCCTCTATTCCTTATGACTACTAATCCCTTAACCATCTCTATTAATAGAGAAACAAGTGTTATCCATTTTACTATTTAGAAAATCTACAACACTCATCCATTTAGGCAAAAAATGGTGTGGATGTGGTACATACATCCACATGGCAAAAAATGCATTGAGAATACTGTTAGAATAGGAGAAAATTAAAGGAATTTCCCAAGATTTATGCGTTTTTATCCTATATGTATACTAAACACTTGTAAAGTAAATCAAAGAAGTTTTGAGCTCAATTACGTTCTAGTTATCATGGTATCAGAGTAGTGCCCAGTTCTACAAGCTTCATCATTTACCAATCCATAAGAATCTGCCAAAATGAAAGATCCGAAGGCTGATGACAGCAAATCTACCGCGGAGAAAGATGCTCCGGTGGATCTACCAACCCAATTAGCCTCACTACTCAAACAGATCCCACCAGCCAAGAACAATCAACCAATCCATCTCAATATAAATCTAGAAAGCAATAATTACCCCTCATGGTCGTGCCTGATGAAGTTCGTGATCGGAGGCGTGGCCGCCCACATCACTTGATGAGCAACCCACCAGCTCCGGCGTCAACAGACAAAGAATTCCCGAATTGGGAACAAACAGACCTGTGTGTCTACTCCTAGATCTTGGATAACATCGATAGAGGATTGGTGAACAAGTTCGCCGAATACCCCATGACGAAAGATCTTTGGAGTGGCCTCGAAACCACGTATAACAGCGATTTCAATGCCTTCCAAATATTTGACCTAACAGTTCAAGCAAATCATCAAAGAAAAGGAGAAGGGACATTAGAAGAAGTATACAGTACCCTTCAATGCCTCTGGAGAGAGATTGACCGGCGAGATCCGAATCCAATGGTGTGTTCTAGGGACATTGCCATTTTCCAGTGATTACGGCAAGAAACTCGCATGTACCACTTCTTGCCGTGGTTAATCGTGAGTATGACCAAGTGAAGAGAGAGCTGCTCAAAATCGACCCTCTTCCCATTGTTGAGACTGTGTATGAGACATTAAGTTAGGAGACAACTCGCTGCCAAATTCTGAACAAAGAGGTGCAGAACGGCAACCACCTGCACGGCATTGGAAGTGGTCTCATCGGCTGATCTCGGTCAGAAAAACCAAAAAATATAGGGAAATCATTCTCACCGTCGATAAGACCAAATTGGGGTGCACAGATTACCAAAAATCAGGACATTCGACTGAGAAGTGCTTCAAATGGATCGGGTACCCTGACTGGCGGTAGGATCTCCACAAGATCTCAAAAGCGGGCAGAGAAACCACCATCGTGGGCCACCCATAGGTGGCGGCCAACAACGGCGATGGCGTGCGACTAGGGTTTCCTGGATTTACGGAGGATTCGGTGAATTCACAGAGGGCATGTGACTAGGGTTTCCTGGATCGAGTTCAAGAGAAACCAATGGAATGAGCGGCGGAAAAATGGCGGATGATTGTGGTAACAATGTGTTCCCCGCTCACTTTCCTTTTTTGCCCTCAACTCTTATAGGTGAAAAGACCGTATTGCCCTTGAACTCGGCGGATTCACGAAATTGCCACCACAGTCATTCTGCCATATTGCAAGGTAGTCCCCGAAGTTTGGAGATCTTGAATAGTGCCCCCAATAGATTCTTCAATCAGAAGTCAGTTCTGGCAGTTCTCGGAAATTACAAAATGAGCCTTGTAGTTCTGACAATTCATAGAGATGCCCCCGAACTCGTCAACAATTACAGGACCTTCCCAGAAATTTCGAAAAATTGTAGAAACCTCCCAACATTAGTAATGCAAAATCCCGGATATTTTATATGATGGATTCAGACCTCTCCAAACCCCCGACTCAGTCTACTGTATGCATCACTTCCACTAGCCATGAAAATAGGAACTCACAGTGGATCTTTGATTGTGTTGCTACCGACACAATGACATATGATGCTTTTGATTTGATGTCACCAGCTCGCCCAAAGCTGACACATATTTAAACAACCAATGGGGGTATATCCATTGTTTAGAGGGCTGGCTCGATTAAGCTATCCCCAAAATTGAAACTCTCTAAATGTCTTCATGTTCCTTCTTTATTATGCAAATTACTTTCTATTAGTCATGTGTCGAAGGAATTAAACTGCATGACACTAATGTATCCTCATTTCTGCCTCTTACAGGACCTTTGGATGGAGGGAGATCATTGGGTGTGCCACTAAGAGAGAGGAGGACTGTGCTACGTAGATGAAGTGACTCAACAAGGAACTGCATGGCTTACTCGCAGTACAACAGATAAACAACTTGAACTATGGCACTAGCGATTAGGTCACCCTTCCCTTAGGTATCTCAAAATCCTATTTCCAAATTTATGTCACAATAAAAATACTTTTACTTGTGAGACATGTATTTTGGCAAAGAGTCATCGTCACTCTTTATCTTCAACTGATACACGTCCTGATCATGCTTTCTATATTATTTATTCTTATGTGTGGGCCCCGCTCCAAACTCTAGTCATAGTACAACAACTACAACATACCCAATATATTCTCAACTAAGTTGGGGTTTGGGGGTAAGATGTACGCGGCCTTACCCTTGTAATTATACAAAGAGGCCATTTTCGTTGCGACCCAATATGCATTGCGTCATTTGATATGTTGAGTTGCAGCAACCTCACTAAATAGAAGCACTGGAATTTAATAGAGTCATTTTGCTCTAGTCCATTATTAAAAAAAGTTAAAAGAATTGTCAATGATGACTCTTCTAGCTCCATTTGTAATGGACAAACCCTAAACTCTAGTCATAGTGTTTTTTGCTATTTTCTTCTATTTATTGATGATTTATCGCGTATGATCTAAATCCATTTTTGAAAAATAAGCCTAAAGCCCTAAGACCTTCCAGATTTTTTATCATATGATTTTGTTGGGTTTCAAACACGTTTTTGTTTTTCAGATTTTTCGAGCAAATCTGAAATGAAAACCCATATTAACGTGTATTCCATGATCTTGGTGAGGGACTAGCGAAACCTACCTTAATTTTCTGAGCGAATTTGATAAAACCCGTGAAGCTCGATCATGTAGGTCACGATAATCTCCAAAGAAGGAGATCTCCACCACGTGTGCTCTTTGGTGAACAGAAAATGGGTTGCTAGACCCGGTGATAGCAGTGAAAAGCCAAGTTCATCGACTCGTTTTATTCTTCATTGCGACATTCACATTTTTTCTCTTCTGAAAAAACTATCGAGAATTCTCTCACTTCTCGGCTAAAATGAGACCGATCTTATTTATTCATTTGGGCTCAATTAAAATTGAGGCCATTTGACAAAAACTCGAGCCTGACTCACAAAATAAGCATTTGGGCTCAATCTCATTGAGCCCAATTGCAATAATTTGCAATTGGATTGGGTTCGGGTCCCATCAAAACCTAATTCGCTCTCGTCAATTTTTAATCGAGCCCGACAACTCGACCCGTCCATGAAACCCATTAATTATGTCCCACATAATTAATCCTTAATACTTCTATTCTCCAAATAGAGCGACTCAGTAGGATCCAAATCCAGAATGGTAATAAATTAATTTTCATTAATTTATAAATCATAATTGACATCTAACAATGCATTATGATCCGATCTAGTACAGACAAATCCTTATTCTTTAATTTCTTTTAGTATTAATTCTTTCATCACGTAATATCCATTAATTAATATCAAGCGTAGAAATGTGCCATCCTTGACCATTAA
Source organism: Pinguicula moranensis (assembly GCA_028565015.1). Taxonomy (NCBI): domain Eukaryota; kingdom Viridiplantae; phylum Streptophyta; class Magnoliopsida; order Lamiales; family Lentibulariaceae; genus Pinguicula; species Pinguicula moranensis. Next base: position 3,199 of record JAOWBN010000890.1, on the reverse strand, counting down.
TTAATTTTCCTGATATTAAGTACATAATTGTTTATATGTGACTATCTCATAATCACAAATGCATGCGTAACAATTATTACTGCATCAAGGGGCCCAGAGATTTTAATAATCTCATACGAGATGAGATGTACAAAAGTATTATCTTGATAATTCATAACTTCCAGCATCAGTCATGCATATTTGAAAAACTTACCTTTATAACCCCTCTGTTAAAAAGAGCGTTTGATAATCTCATGTAATACACATTAATGATCTAGAATTATGAATATCTCAAATAACTGAATTAATACTACTTGACTTTGTTGATGACACAAATACAATCTATACAACAATTGAATATGGGTCAAGTCCAATACTATGTACCCCACACATATATATTCATGTGATTAAATAGATAACTCGTATAAATGATTTGTAACACATAATTATACATTAATCAACATGTTAGTCTATATAGTCATCTAATGTTCCTTTGCTAATGACATAAGACTATAGACTGATTTAGAGTTTTGATTATAATTCATGGAGTTCCACAATTCGAGTCCTCAACTCAAATGATTCATAATATATATAAAACTCTAGGAACAAAATGATATACATAATTCAAAATACAAGAAAAAAATAAGTGCACCACCAAAAGATTGGTGTTCCAGGTCACTATTCCAACAGATTTTCACCCAATTCCAGTAAAAAAATCTAAATCCTGGGTCAGATAATGGTGGAGAATTTGTCAATGACACTATGGAAACTTTTTTCTGGGAACCAGGGCTCATTCATCAGACTACCTACCCCCACAGCCCACAACAGAATGGGGTAGCCGAAAGAAAAAATAGAATACTCCTTGAGGTAAATCGTGCCTTAATGATCGATTCAAAAGGTACCCTCCTTCATTTGGCTTGAAGTTGTAGCCACTGCCACATATCTTCTTAATCGCCTACCAACTTGGATCCTTAAATTTGCCACACCCATCCAAACAATATCTCAGCACTAACCCGAAGCTAGCCCATTAACTATGCCTCTACGAGTGTTTGGATGCTCGATTTTTTATCCATATTCCCAAATAGGATCGTACTAAACTCGATTTGTGTGCCCAAAAATACGTCTTTGTAGGTTACGAGGTTAACCAGAAAGCATTTAGATGCTATCATCCTCCCACTCAGAAGCTATATACTACAATGGACTGTAATTTTCTAGAGATAAAATTTTACTACCCTTCCCAACCTTGTGGCTAGGGGGAGACTATTAGTGACCCACTCAATTGGTTACTCAGTTCAGGTCTGCCTGAACCGACTGTCCCATAAGAGCTTGCTACAAGAACCACCGAGGCACCTCCCTTGTTTGTACAGTCTCCGATCGCCACCCCTGCGACACATCCAACGCCTCGAAGTCCCGAGGTAAGTATTTCTGAAATAGATCTTAATGACAAAAATATGGATGGCTTGCCTTTTGAACATGATGCAAAGAGTCCAAGTACCCATGCCCTACCTCCAAGAAGGAATCAGGGAGTTCCACCACGGCGATATGAGACAGAGTATGTTCCTCGCAGCTCAAAATACCCTATGGCTACTCTTGCCAGAGGGAGTCTAACAAAGCAGGCCAAAGTTTTTCTATCATCAGTATATTCCGCACAGGTACCAAGAACTGTTGCCGAGGCACATGATAAACAGGAATGGAGACAATCTATGGATGAAGAGATGCAAACTCTAATAAAAAATGGGACGTAGGAGACATGTGAACTATCATCGGGTAAGAGATTAGTAGGGTGCCAGTGGGTGTTCACTATAAAACATAACGTCGATGGCTCTGTGGAAAGGTATAAGGCTTGATTGGTGGTCAAAGGTTTCACACAAACCTATGGCTTAGACTATTTAGAGATTTTTTCGCCAGTGGCCAATATTGACACAATTAGGGTTATTTTTTATTAGCGGCAAATTTTGACTGGCCCCTACACGAGTTTGATGTAAAGAACGCCTTCCTTCATGGAAGCTTGAAAGAAGAGGTTTACATGGAGATACCTCCAGGATACCCGATGAAATCTAAGAAAGGAGAAGTCTGTCGACTAAAGAAAGCACTGTATGACCTTAAACAATACCCCCGGACATGGTTCAGACACTTCACAATAGCCATGAGACAGCATGGATTTGAGCAGAGTAACTCAGATCACACTTTGTTCCTTAAGAAAAGGGGAATTCTAATTACATGCCTGCTTATTTATGTTGATGACATGATCATTACAGGGAGCGACATTGATGAAATACAGGAACTCCGGAAGAATTTTTTTCAAGAACTTGAAATGGAGGACCTTGGGAGACTAAAGTATTTTCTTGGGATCGAGGTGCTTCGATCAAAACAAGGAATTTTCATATCTCACAAAAAATACATCTTGGATCTCCTGGATCTTCTTGTAGAAACATGGATGATGGACTGCAAACCTGCTGAGATTCCAATGATGATGAATCACAAGCTCAAAATTAATGAAGGAGCCAATCTGGCCAATCGTAAGCAATACCAACGACTGGTTGGAAAATTGATCTATCTAGCCAACACCAGACCAGACATAGCATATGCTGTAGGAGTGATTAGTCAATATATGCACAAACCTCAGATATATCACATGACAACAAGTCTGAGGGTAGTACAATATCTGAAAAATACTGTAGGATATGGTATTACCTTAAAAAAGAATGGAAACCTAGATATCCAAGGTTACTTTGATGCAGATTGAGCGAGAAATCCGATAGATCAAAGATCAACAATGGGACTCATAGTGTCATATTAAGTTACCATCTGACTAATATGACACTTAATGATGAGGCCCCAAATCTTCTTTGTATCACAAATAACTATGTATCCCTTTTAAACTATACAATATTTGATTACATACATAATATAATCGCCATGGCAAATATGGTGAAGTTAGACAGATTTTTCCTTAGACTCTAATGACCATCTATATTAACTCGGCTGCTTTTCTAGCATGGTACGCTGGACTATATAGATAATAGCCCTTGGATGTTATACTAAAGTAGCATAATCATCCCTCAATTTCAAACAATAGCTTTAAGTCAAAGAGTATCGTTTAAGTGGACAAACGTATATTCGTGTGACCACATAATGACAATCAGGGGATTCTTTTGTCATTTTCCCAACGGTCGTTCTGTAGCACACACAGTATGATATGTGTGTCATGGCATGACTC
>JAOWBN010000879.1:0-11385 GCA_028565015.1 Pinguicula moranensis | reverse complement strand
TGTCTGAAGATTCATGATAAGAGCAGTGATGGCATTTTCAGAAGTACCAGTGACTAGAATATCATCCACGTAAACAAGAAGGAGTATCTTCACATTACCAGAGTGAAATGTGAAGAGAGACAAGTCATTGGGTGAGCAGCAAAACCCAAGATCAATAAGGTCTGAGAAAGACGAACATACCATGCCCTGGGAGCTTGTTTAAGACCATACAAGGCCTTGTGCAGTGAGCAAACGTACCCAGGATGCTCTTGTGAAATAAACCCAAGTGGTTGTTCCATATAAACTGTCTCATCAAGATCTCCATTAAGAAATGCATTGGACACATCAAGTTGTTTGATCTGCTAGTCAAAGTGAACAGCAACAACAAGAAACAGACGAAGGGTAGCCATCTTGATCACATGACTAAATGTTTCGGTAAAATCAAGACCATACTCCTGTTCAAAACCACGAGCAACTAAACGAGCCTTATAACGATCAATGGAACCATCAGATTTCTATTTTATTTCATAAGCTTGGAGCCTTCTCCGATCCATCCACAATTCACATGAGGTCATTACTACGCAAGATTGGCATAATTTGGGAGGCTCAAATTAGATAGTTCGATCCGTCGCATTTAGTGATGATGATCGATGGCAGGCCTGGCGAATTGAAAGTGGTAGTTGCCAGGAATGAAGGTGAGTGCAATATTCAGCAAACTACACCTTTAGTGAGTGGAAGACGTAAACACAAGATATGTCTTGAAGAGAAGAATTGAGACAGATGACTGGCAGTTTGCTGGAAACAAAGCACACTTGACAAAGCACCAGACATACTCTGCCGCAGAAAATCAGGATCAAGCAGTGGCGTAAACCAATTGTTCTGATACCATGAAATTGTTTAAGAAACATTGAGTGAAGAGTTCAAAAATCAGTCAGTTCTTCATTGCATTGATCCTATAATATGTATACACATATATAGGTGTGATTCTTCATATAAATTATAGACTATACATGGCTAATTTATTGCTAAGATCTGTACACATCTTGTTCTTTGACATTTGGTGATTTTTGTTGAGAGATCCTTGATTTTAGGCAGCTGTTGGTGGCTCCTTGTCTTTGTCACTATCTTGCATTATTTTGTCTTATTTACTAACACGTAATTCAATTGCTCCTGATGCAAATTCCTTTCCATATCGAGAAGAGAAAATGAAGCATACCTCTTGAAGTTCTGGAAAATCCCCATTCTTGCAGAAGCGAAGATTAGAGTTGACACTGCTTCTTTTATCTCCTCAGGACAAATTCTGCAAACCCATAGAAGAAGATACCAAATGGATCAAATCTTTGTGCCAAGAGATATTAAAGGTTGGATTTTTATGAGAAAAAATCTAACTTCACTTGCTCCACAAGGTTCACCCTCTCTATCAGCATTTGGAAGTAAGCTTCCAACACAAGAAGTGCTTCCAACATGTTTTGCTCCTTGATCACTTGCTCAAACTGCATTTACAAATTTTTATACAAAGAAAAAGATATGTTTAGTTCAGATATGGTGTGAAAAATTAATTACCCTGAGAAGCGCACTTTCATGGTTGTCGTTCTTAAGGAGCTCCACGACGTCGGATCGGGCAATCGAGCACCGCACCTGTCGCTGGTTCTTGAGCACCGCCGATTACGAAACGACGAGAGCTGCCGTGGCTTGGAATTTTGATGTCTTGAAAATTATTCCCAGGAGACTATCCAGTTTATTCCCCATGCCTCTCTTTAAGTATAGTGATCAAAGCACGAAACCAACAAAAAAAAAGATTCTTGTTAACAAAAAGGAAGTTACAATTTTGACTTCACATAAAACCATCAAATCTGAACCATTTATTCCACTCAAATCCATTGGTCAACGCAAAATGGCGCCCAAATCGAGTCTGAAGATCTGGGGCATTAATCACTAATGCCATCCGGCGGACAGGAACAAATGCAGCTTTTTCGACTTTCGTGAGAAATCATAACCATTCAATTCAACCAGCATCCAACGGCTCTATAAAAATCGCGCCCCTTCAACATCCAAAAGATCTGGACCGTCCAACTCGCCTCAAGATCAATAACGCTTCGCATTCCAAGAGACCTCGATCAGAACAATGAATCACAGCCACTCATCTTATGCTAAAATCAAAGGCCTAGAATAAACAAACCTTTAAGTACATAAACAAAGAAAATGTGACTTACTGGACAACTTTTTAACTTTTTAACTTTTCAACTTTTCAATTCATCTTCTTTAATTTTCTAACCATATTCTCTCACCTATCGAAAAAAACCTTCTCATTCCATTTTGTTAAAATTCTTACAATCTTCTACTGATTCTCCTTGAATCAATCCTTGTATATTATTTGGCAGATTTGTTGTTTATTTAGTGACTTGTTGTCACTGGTTTCGGCAAAGTGTTTAAGCCATTTTTTTATTTGTTCAAGCTTGAAGTTTTCGGCCCACTTGTAATCTTGCTCACAAACTTTGGAAGGAATATAACGCTACACGGGCGTCCATTTCCGAGAGCTCAACGTGGATGTATGCAACACGCAAGTGTTGAATAACCACGGGCCTTAATCTTCGGTGTTCTCTATTTTCGTATTTACTGTAATTTTCTCATCTAGTTATTATTAACAATCTACTTAGTTGTTTAGATCTTAAATCCGGCAGAACGAATCCCAACAAGTGGTGCGGTGAGGGTGGACGTCTGCCGGATCTGAGATAAGAACCAAAGCGTTTTAAATACTCAGCAAAACATGTCAAGGAATTAGGCTAGAGCAGGTATAAACCTCTCTTCCTATCCCATCTTATTCCGTTCATTATTCTATTTATTGGAAATTTAGAGGCTTGTAGCCTTATTCTTTAGAAACTGTATTCTGCTTTGATATTCTGATCTCTTATACCGCTGCTCTTAACCGATAAACTGAGTACTATTGCCTGCTGACATTAGAGGCTTGCAACCGCTTAAGTTATAAACTGTCTTATTCTTTGGTATAAATTTTTGATACTTCTGTGGTAGATCTGTTACAAATCATTTAACCTCGATAATCTGTTATCCTAAAATCTGTGGTCGCAATCTTTGTCTTTATTGTCCCCATAAGTGTTTCGTTATCTTTGCTATTTTTTCTTTCAAAATCTTAAGTAACACCTTTTCCTTTAAAAATAAAGTGACAAAACCCATAACTATTTTGCTTATACTCCAGTCAACGGAATTTATAAACTAGCATATTACAATGAAATCCTAAGCTAAATATTTTCGACTGTAATACATTTAGTATTGTGTAACTTGTCTTTAAGTGAACTGAGAATTTTGTATAAAATCTACTAAAAAAAATCCCTAATTTGCATTAAAATTCCTCCAAAATTATGAACAACTAGTCATAAAATGAATACTAGGGTTGAAGTAACCATGTTTGATGGAAATGGTGATTTTACTGGTCTAAAAAAATGAAAGCATTATTATCACATAATAAAGTTCACTATGCCCTTAGAGAAGATATTAAAGAATGGCCAAAAGTGGCTAAAAAGAAAATTGAAGAAATAAAAGAAGAAGCCTATAATTTAATTATCATTAACTTATCTGACTCTGTACTAGAAAAGTAGATTGTGATGAAGACCCTCTAACTCTTTGGAAAAATTAAATTCACTCTATGCATCAAAAACTGCAACAAACTTAATTAAAATAAAAGGATCTCTATTCTCTTATCAAATGGATTATTTAAAATCTATAGAAGACAACTTAGATGATTTTTTCAAACTTGTACAAACCCTAAAAGGAACTAATCATGAGTTAGATGAAGAAAGTTTGTCAATGATACTTTTAAACTCTATTTCAGAAGATTTTACAATTGTAAAAAATGCCCTTTAATATTCAGAAAACATACCAAAATTAGAAACTATAATGTCAGGATTAAAAATTAGGAAACAAGAATTAAAACATTTAATAAAATCCTCGAATGTATTTCACATAAGCTCACAAATTGAATCAATTAGTCAATCTATTAATAAACTTTACACATCTAATAAAATTAATCATACAAATAAAAATGACAAAAATAGAGATGTTTCCTCATGGCATTTAAATGATAGAGGTGAAGTATATTGTAGGTATTGTAAAGAACTAGGGCATATTATTACAAATTGCTATAGGTTAAAACAAGAAGAAAATAGATTAGCAGAAACTAATGTAATCACAACTTCACAAATTAACAAAATTAAAAATGATAGTGATGTTCTTTTTGTATCTTCTTACTTATAAGAGGCCCTCACAGTTTCGAATGAGTCCCTATAAAATGATTGGATCTTAGATAGTGGATGCACATAGCACATGTGCCCGCATAAAAAATGGTTCGAAAATTTAGATCAAACTAAAAACGGTTTAGTATATATGAGAAATCAAAACATGTGCACAATAGAAGGAATAGGTAGCATTAACTTGTCATTCTTAGGGAACAAAAATGTTAACATAACAAATGTAAAATATGTTCCATATTTAAAATGCAATTCACTTTCCTTAGGTGCCTTAGAAGAATTAGGCTGTTCTTTTATTGATAAAAATGGAAAATTAGCTGTGTTCAAAAATTACAAACCAATACTCAGCGGCACTAGGAAGAATCGTTTATACTTTTTAGAAGGAAAATTTCGTGGTCTAATTGAAACTTGTGCTTTCATTACCTCCTCCGAAAGCAATATTAAATATACTCCTAAAAATTTGACAAAATTGAAAATCAAAAATCATTTGACTCTACACGAATTAAAGTGGAGCCTCATAGAACAAATTCTCCAAAAATGATAATTAAAAATTCTGGATAAATTAAAAATAGTTTTAAGTTAGATCAAACTCAAACTAGCTCAGAACCTTCTACTTCAACTAAATATCAAAATAACTTTTTTGAGAATCTTGATTGTACTACAAATCAAGAAATTAAGAATTGTATAACGTTTTTCAGACTCTGCGGGAACAAATTAGAGCTATGATGGACTCTAGCCCATGTAGCACTAATACCTCACCTTGGAGTTGCAATTGTAACTTCAAGGTGGAGATTGTTAACAAAAATGAAGTTACAATTTTGACTTAACATAAAACCATCAAATTTGAACCATTTACTCCACTCAAATCCAATGGTCTACACAAAATGGCGCCCAAATCGAGGATCTAGGCTATTAATCACTAATGCCATCCGACGGATAGGAACAAATGCAGCTTTTTCGATTTTCGTGAGAAATCATAGCCAGAAGATCTGGATCGGCCAACTCGCCTCAAGATCAATGATGCTCCGCATTCCAAGAGACCTCGATCAGAACAACAAATCACAACCACTCATCTTATGCCAAAATCAAAGGCCTAGAGTAAACAAACCTTTAAGTACATAAACAAAGAAAACGTGACTTACTGGACAACTTTTCAACTTTTCAATTCATTTCTTTAATTTTCTAACCATATTCTCTCACTTCTCGAAAAAACCCTTCTCATTCCATTTTGTTAAAATTCTTACAATCTTCTACTAATTCTCCTTGAATTAATCCTTGTATATTATTTGGCAGATTTGTTGTAAATTTAGTGACTTGTTGTCACTGTTTTTGGCAAAGTGTTTAAGCCATTTTTTTATTTGTTCAAGCTTGAAGTTTTCGGCCCACTTGTAATCTTGCTCACAAACTTTGGAAGGAATATAACGCTACACGGGCGTCCATTTTCAGAGCTCAACGTGGATGTACGCAACATGCAAGTGTTGAAAAACCATGGGCTAACTTAACCTTTGGTGTTCTCTATTTTCATATTTATTATAATTTTCTCACCTAGTTATTACTAACAATCTACTTAATTGTTTAGATCTTAAATCCAGCAGAGCTAATCCCAACAATTCTGTTTGGATTAGGAGACTACAACGATCCCTGCTCGCTTGCACCTTTTGTTGGTGACGAAATGAGGTGAATTTCTTTTCTTTAATGGGTGTGTTGTTTTTTATACACGGTGCAGGGCGAGAATCTTCTGGTCTTGTTTATAATATTTGTTTAGTGTTGGAAATTTCTTCACCTACTTTTGGCTTTTTATATGGTGAAAGATTTTATTTTTTGTTGGGGGCTTTGGCGATGACTTATGCTGCCAAAAATCTAAAAAGACCAAAAGTTATAAGCTTGGTTGGAGTTGATTTAGGAAAGCTTATTTTAAAAAAAATATTTTTGCAAAATCACAAAAACTTGCAAACACAATTTTATTTTCTAACAATGTGCGACTAGCAAAAGATAGGGGGTTATGTGGGGACCTACCAAAAAAAAGGGAGGGTTATGTGGGGTCATGGCTCCCAAAAAGTTAGATTGAGTCTGTGCTTCTATCTAAAACAGATTTATCAATTTTTTTTATAGGTAAATGAAATTTCATTTATAAAGAAAGGCTACTCGCTGTTACATCCATTAATTTCGATGGATATTCATTCGAAACCAGTATCGAACTGTGCTACTAATGTTTGTATACATAAGTTGGGTTCTTTATACCTCTCCAAAACTCCTCGCCCGAAGTAGATGACCTTGTACGCGCGGCGTGTTCCATGACAGCACACACATTGAATAATATTGTCCTTATTTTCTTGGTTTTTCTAATCAGTGTGGGACATATCAACACTCCCCTCAAATCCAACTTAACGTACCCTATTGAGACTTGACAACATGTGGGCTTAATTCCTAGGCCCTAATCAAACTACACCTTTGGGGCGAGCCTAATTCCAAGGAAACCAAATTCCATCTTTAAGGCCCCACCTCTGGGGCGTGCACCTCTTTGGTGCACAAGACCTACGGGGGACCCACACCGATTAACCAGGCTTCGATACTATGTAGAATTTCTGGACACCACATATATTGGATGATATCGTTCGCTTTGAGCCGAAGTTCTCATGAATTTGTTCTTGGGCTTTTATTCCCAAAAAGCCCCATCCAATTAGTGTGGTGTCATTCTATTTAAACCCTTCTCCCTTCGATTTCCTAACCGGTGTGGAACATTTCAACAAACACGCATTCATTCCGTGCCTTTCAGATGAACCAGCATGCAAGATGCCATAACGCGATCCACGGCCTTATACGAAGACCATTGTGCTATTGCCTGCTGGGAGTTCTGTGGATTTTGTTGTGACTCGTTGTTGATATGCCTAACCTGAAGTTGCATCTCCTCCATATCTCAACCGCAAACCTTCAAGATAGAAAAAGGAGGGGTTTCACCATTTCAAGAGTCTCATCACATTACTTTCAAGTTTGCTTGCTTGATCTAAGTCAACCCGTTTTCTTCATAAATTGTCTCTCATCGGCATCCTGTTCTTGTGACATTTTTCAAGAAAATGCACACTTTTGATGGGATCAACATAGCTTCATCATTAACTTTTCTTTTTTTTTTTACCTTTAAATTGTGCGGTTAGAACCTCAAAGGTTTTTTTCATGCCTGTTCAGACATCTTTTTTATGGATTGTGAATCACTTTCTGCTCTTCTCATCCTCCCAACAAAATACATGAGCCTTGTCATCATTGGTTAATCCTTGTAGCAACCCTGATCCCCCAATATTTTAAAAAACAATTATTATATATATTAAAAAAAAATATTTTTTACAGTTTGATTTCATCGTATTCAAACTATATTTATTTTACATCAATGTATAATGTTCATTTAAGTTAATTGATAGAGTGCAATTTTAACTGCGTGTTCAATTCCTCTTGATGTTTTGTGAATTCTATTTGTTAGAAATAAAAAGAAAAATTTGAAGCCTTGACCAAATTTGAACCTAGGTCATTAGGTTAAAAGTGCAAAGTGTTAACTATTATACTATAAATTATTGATTGTGATTTATTAATTTTATAGATATTAATTTTATAGTTTTAGGACAGTTTTTAATATATTTTTATATTTTTTAATATAATTAGTTTTGAGATTTTAGTTAAAGAAATTATATTTCGTAAATTAAAAATAGATTTTTTTTTATGGATTTTCTTATTGGTTAAACCGACCCGACCAGATTCGATCCAACCCATCTCCTTAAACCTAAAAAATCCCCTTCCCTCATTTTATTTTTTGGTTTCACACCTGCTTGTAGGGAGCTAATCAGGAATGCATCAAGGCTAGCCTTTAAAAAAAATCAATGGAATTACAACGGGTGCCGATGTAATTTTCCATGAACTATTATAAACTAAAAAAATTTGCTCGCCATGAATCCATTGTATTTTTCAATCCAGAATCCGTTATTACTTATCCTTGACTTTGATATCTAATAATGGATTTAATTATGTGGCTAAACAAAAAACATATTTTATTCTTCGCCGAAAAATGGTCAACTTGGCTCGTGCAAAAGTTGTCTGTCCTTCGCCGGACGTGATGTTACATTATATATGCAATTACTCCTTTCCGCAAGTGGGAGTTTGTTTAGACTACAGTTTACTTTATTACTAGATAGATACATTTTTCAGTATTATTTCATAGAAATAGGCAGTAGCCAATGGCTAAAGTAACTATAAAGCTATAAATTGCAGTTGACAAATTATAGTTAAGTAGAAGAATCTATGGCTATTGTAACTAGTGGTTGTCAAACACCCCGGACCGCCCATGGCGGGTTAACGGGCTAAAAATTTTCAGCTTGTCTCATCCATTTTATAAAAGGCCTATTTAAAAAATAGGCGGATCCAGGCCGGTCATTTACAAAATCGGGATGTCTTGGGTATTTTGGTTTGAGATTGTCTCACACCCAAAATAAAAAGAAGGTAGATGCATCCGAGTTAAACTTGGAGATGGAAGCCTTCTTTCATGAGCGCCTTAAAACGTCCTCAGATAAATTTTCAGATATCGCTATAGAATTACAATCCATTTTTGCTCAATGGATACAAAAGAACACCATGCATTGATGGGTGATGAGGGCCCATATTTACTTTCATGAGATTTTTTGTGGTAGTTGGCGCAATCTTAAGTTTTTTCCTTAATCATTCTTCCATGCATTGGTTAAAGTAAAAAGAATAACTACTCCCCTAATTCTAAGCTTCATGATACACTTACTAAGTGACATGTCGGATCCCGGACATCCCGATTGGATTGACTGGGATGATTTTTGTTCAAGAATGAATCTTATTGGAACTGTCCATATACTCATCCTTCTGAACCCTATCACACCCCGGATCTGATGAAATAGGATGAATTGAGACAGTATTTTGTAAATACATAATTATCTTGAATATAGTAACCGAGCCTCCCTATTTTTTTATTTTTATTTTTTTAAATTTTTTAATATTTATTATTTTTATATTATTAGAAGAAAACTAAACCACTTACAATTGTACTTCTATTGATTTGGATTTTAGGCTTTGATTTTTATCTTCTTCTTTTTTTTATCTAGAATGATTGGAAACTCGAACAATAACACAAATGCAAACAACGGCAAGGGGAATGGGTTCCTAATTTATTTATTTTTGATAATTAAACTTTTGTATTAACTATAGAACGTTAAACCACTGGGCTTTACAAGGAGCAAATCTCAAATCTCAAAATGTTCACATGAACACGTATGCTCAAATGATTTTACATAGTATCAACAATTCTAGTGAAGTCCCTTTGCTTCTTGTCAGACGTTTTCCATGGTGAGTACTAAGTGGTTTTGATCAATATTCTTTTGAAGACAAAATGGCAGCATAGCCACGGCGTACGTATCCATTCACTCAAGGTTGTACCCCTGAACTGTCCCTTACTTACAACCACCAGAGCCAAAGTGTTGATTTGAATCCATTCTAATGGCTCCATTAGATTGGAGATCGCATCAAACCTGATAGCATTCGGCTCCTTCCATGTTATAGTCACTGTCGCAAGCCATAATGCCTTCCAAACTTCAAAGCCTAAATTCTTCTTGATGCAGTTCATGTGAGATGTGAAATGCTCTATGATGTCATTGCCCTCTTCAAATTTGAGACCGAACCAAGCGTATACCTCCGTCCAGAGGTTGGTCGCCTTGCGGCATCTGAGGAAAAGATGCTTCTTGTTCTCCCTGCTCCCTCCACACATCACGCATTGCTGTTGAGTAACATGTATTGTGATGCCCTGCCTTAAAATATTGTCAATTGTGTGAAGTTTGTCTTGTAGTAAACACCGGGTGAATACTTACTTGTATTCTCTTTGGTACCATCTTTCCCCATATTTGTGCAAATTGGCTTTGGTCAGAGTTCCTAGTTCCACTTCTTTTTTCTTCCTATAAAATTGCATAAGCAGAGGAAACAAAATATATGTTAGATTTGTGAGCAATCCATATCCAGCTATCTGTACCTTGCTTTATCTCCCGATGCTTGTCTAGTAGTTGACCCAACTCTGTAAAATTGTCTACTTTAGTGTGCCTGAGGGACACCAAAATGTTAGATTTCAGCTTCTACTACCTTGAGAGGTATCAGATTCCTCCTGAATTGTGTTGTTTTGCTGAGAGATTAATCTAAAAAATATGCTATACTTTAGAGTCAAACTTCCTTCCTCATGCCAGCTTTGCTTCCAAAATAGAGTTTTACTCCCATCCAGCATCCTTATTTGATTCAGCTGTTAAGCCATTGTTTTGAGACAATTTCCAGATGTCTCTCCAATAGTCAGATACACGATCAGGTAAAAAAAATTAGTCTCCAATCACATATATAGTCTTTTTCCAGCATGTATTTTGATCATATCACCATGCATCACAAGTTAGTTGGCTCATTCCTCAGTCGCCACAGCCACTTAGCTAGAGGTGCTTTGTTCGTGGCTGCTAAATCCTTGATGCCTAAACCTCCTTCAGCTATGTTTTTACATATATCATTCCAACTTAGCCAATGAATAGGGTGATTATTGCCTTGTTTGTTTCACCACATGAAGTTAGTCATTGTTTTCTACATCTGTTTGATGATTTACTTTGGGGCCTGACACAAGGAAAGGTAGAACAGTGGTAAGCTAGATAAGGTAGATTTTACAAAAGTAATTTTGCCTTCCAATGATAGGGATTTATTTTCCCATAGCTGTAGTTTATTGCTTAAGGGGTCTGTGACCTTCTTCCACATTAATAACCATCGGGGATTACCCCCAATTGGAAGGCCAAGATAAATAACAGGGAGTCTATCAACTCTGCAATGAAACTTTTCAGCATATCCTTCCAGAGTGTCAAACTTAGTGGGTGTTTGCAAATTCCGCGTAAAAGCACCTTTTGGCTTTTGGCGATGGAAAAGTCTATTTGGACTGTTTGCAATTTTGGCTTTTGGCGTTTGACTTCTGGCTTTTAGCGGTGGAGAAGTCAAAAAAAAGCCAAAAGTCAGAAGCATCTCTAGAGTGGCTTTTGGAGTGCTTTTGGAATTGGTAATTTTGTAATTATTTAGAAGTTTAAATTTTGAAAAAGCATTTTTGGAATAATTTTTTGCAAACACTATTTTT
>JAOWBN010000868.1:0-11386 GCA_028565015.1 Pinguicula moranensis | reverse complement strand
GTGGTTGGTTCCGAACCTCTGCGCGGGCCTGTCGCTCGGTGGGGTTTTCGCTCGCGCGGCCGTCGGGGTTCAATTAAACCAACGTGTACGGTATTGATCTGCTGATTATCCATAAAAAAAAAAAAATGAAATAACTAAACAGAGCAGAGGGACTCGATGAACTCAATGAACTGAGGTCCATTGAATTTCCAGTAATGTGGATAATCTTGGTATTCGTTCCTCTTACCGCGAACGTAAGACTCACAACACACTTGATAAGTATTTTTCGAAAGAGGGTATATAACAATTTTCCCCATGCTGCCCGAAACCAAGTAACCAACATCCTCTTCCTTATTCCGAAGCAAGGCAGCTAGAGATGGTTCCCAATAAGGTTCAATACGAGTTAAAAGATCAATATGGTACTTAACAAACCATTTAGAACGATCCCTATTCGTCTCGTAGAACCTTAAATTAACTCCAAAAGACTCTTGTTTAGCCTCAATCAAATGAAGATGATCACAAGACTCTTCAAGGCGAC
Source organism: Pinguicula moranensis (assembly GCA_028565015.1). Classification (NCBI taxonomy): domain Eukaryota; kingdom Viridiplantae; phylum Streptophyta; class Magnoliopsida; order Lamiales; family Lentibulariaceae; genus Pinguicula; species Pinguicula moranensis. Next base: position 10,869 of record JAOWBN010000868.1, on the reverse strand, counting down.
GGATATTTCCTTGACGCCAAGTTGTTGGAAGAAGCGGCATCAGCATCATGTGTAGTGTCTCATCATCAACTCTGTAATAACGCAAATCTTTGTAAGCATTACAGATCCAATGTATGGCGCCATTCCAGTACACCCCATGTTCTCCGAAATCGGATTCGGCTGTGAAAGCCTCACCAGATTTGCTCCAACACTTTGTCTCTGAAGAGTAGACCTCAATTTGAATACAAGTATCGAATATATTCTTGCCAGTGAAGCACGACACACATACTACTTTGTAATAAGGAGACTTAGCAGGATCAAAAGCTAAACTCATCGATCGGATCCATGACCGATAACAAACCCTTTGTGTTTGTGGTTCCAATCCCGGAAGAGTAACGAATCTCTTGGTTGTCGGATTGCAGACAAAATATTGAACCACAATATCTTGAACCTCACCCGATTCTGGTATCGGTTTAAAGCTGGAACAGAGCAAGAATCCATTGGATCATCAGTGAAATTCAATTTTCTGAATGGTGGACTGGCAGGATTCTCGATGGAGAGAGGAACAAAATTATATGTGCCATTGGAAACAAGATTATGATGCACGAATAAGATACCTGTTGCTGCGGCTGGTTTCCTACTATGTCGGAGGGAGAATTCGGGTATGGTGATCAGAGAGTACCAGTGCTTGGATACTAATTTGAAGCGAAGTATTGATTCTGCTGGGAGGCGAAGAAGAATCTCCATTAACAAATCGTCAATGGATAACACAGTTTCAACAGATGGCAACTTATTCTGCATGTCTAAGACAGAGTAATCTGTAATACAGCAAGAACAAAGATTTAATGTAACAGAGGAGTGTAAGAGGCGTTTGCAATTTATTTGAGAGGATCTTTATATAATTGTATTGTATATTTATAGATATTAAGAATTGAATTACAGGTAGAATTCTGAATAACTTACAACTCCTGATCAAACGTGCACACCCGGCCCCTCCAAAAATTTTTGCTACTTTTATATATATTTGGTTCTAAAAAAATTTAAATATGCTTGAAAAAAAATAATGAGTTTTGGTCAAATTTTAATACTGTTGCATTCAAAAAATGTATTTGAATTGTCAAAAAAATTTAAATATACTTATACAAAATATTATTTATCCCCAAAAATATTTGGCCCTCATAAAAAAAATTGTTGACACCCCCTAAATTTTTTGCTTAGATCCGCCCTTGAACGTGCATGTCAAGCTTTTTTCACAGTTTCGAAGAATAATACATAATACTATGATGGCAAAAGAAAAAATATTTTTAATCGTATTTTAATTTCAGTCCCATAAATTACAGAAAAATTATTTTACTACGTAAATTCATTTTAATAAAGTAGATAAATAAAGTTAATTAAAAATTCAAAACTAATCATTAAATAGAATATCATAATATTGTACTGAAACTTTATCAAATAAACAAAATGCTCTTAAATCATAATTATTTTACTGCAAGGATAATGGCTTTTCACCATTAGAAAGCATAAGGTGAGGAGGCATACTTACCTTTTTTCAGGATCTTCATTGAGTTAGAAACTAAGGAAAATGTGTATTATTCGATAAAGATATATTGGGTATATATAGTATGTATAACTTTCAATTAAATAACTATAATTCTACTTATTCTATAATTATACTTAATTTAAAACTCTACTTTCTCTATAACACTATCCTTTGTATAAACTATATACAAATATCAAAAATATTAAATTGTAGGGACACTATTAAACCTCTGTTCAGTGCAGGATTTTTAGAATTATACTTTAAAAAATAAGTATTTTGCACCGCCAATCTTCTACTACTTATTCTTATTTGAAGAAAGAAAACCTTCTAAAAAAATAAACACCTCCTGACATATTTTTTCGGAATGAGTTTGGATATGATCATTACCCGGACCGAATAAGCACTTATAACTTTCCGGAGTTGTGACAGATTCGTGAACGATAGAGAGAGGCATAAGAAATTTGGATGGACAATATTTTTAAAGAAAATCAATAAATGTTTAGGGTGCTAACTAAACAGAGCAGAGGGACTCAATGTACTGAGGTGCATTAAGTTTTCCGTTCAGCGGAAAATATTCTAATGCATCCACCTTAAAGCCAACGTAAGACTCACAACACACTTGATAAGTCTTCTTCAAAAGATCATATCGAACAACTTTCCCCATGATGCCCATAACCAAGTAAGCATCATCCTCTTCCTTATTCCGAACCAGGGCAAGTAGAGATAGCTTCCCATAAGATTCAACAAGTGATGAAAGATCAATGCAGTACTTGACGAACCATTCAGAACGATCCCTCTTCATCTCGTAGATCCTTAAATTAGCTACCGATGACTCTTGTTTAGACTCAATCAAATGCAGATGATCACAAGACTCCACAAGGCGACGAGTACTTCTCAAACGCCAAGTTGGAAGTAGTGGCAATGGCATCATGTGTAGTGTCTCATCATCAAGTTTGTAAGAACGCAAATCTTTGAAAGCATTACAGATCCAATGGGTGGCGCCATTCCAGTACAACCCACGTCTGCCAAAATCGGATTCGGCTGTGAAAGCCTCCCCAGATTTCCTCCAAGACTTTGTCTCAGAAGAGTAGACCTCAATTTGAAATTCAGCATCGGATATATTCAGCTGAAGCAAGTCTATATTGAAAGTGGTGCTCGACACACATACTACTTTGTAATGGGGAGACTTGGCAGGATCAAAAGCCAAACTCATCCGTCGAAAACTAACCTCTTGTGCTTCTAATTCTGGAAGAGTAACGAATCTCTTGGTGGTCGGATTGCAGACAAAATCTTGATACTCAATCGATTCTAGCCCCAGGTTAAAGCTGGAACAGAACAAGAGTCCATTACAAGCCTGGTTAATCCTTATGCCTACCGAAGGATTATCTGTGAACTTCAGTTTTCTGAATGGTGGACTGGCAGGATTCTCAATGGAGAGAGGAGCAAACTCATATATGCCATTGCAAACAATTTTATGATGCATGAATAAGATGCCTGTTGCTGCGGGTGGTTTCCTTCTATGCCAGAGGGAGAATTCGGGACTGGTAATCACAGAGTACCAGTACCTGGATACTAATTTGAAGCGAAGTATTGATTCTGCTGGGAGGCACAGAAGAATCTCCATAAACAAATCATCAATGGACAACACAGTTTCAACAGAAGATGGCAACTTATTCTGCATTTCTTGGACAGAGTAATCTGTAATACAGTAAGAACAAAGATTTAATGTAACAGAAAAATGTAAGAGACGTTGCAATTTATTTCACAGGATCATTGTTGTGTTACATCTTGTCGTTTGCGGCTCTCCAATTTATGGCGGAGGGAAGGCTATTTCTTTTCAACAAGAATGATTCATATTGGTACATCATATTTGAGGTTACAAGAATGATACATGATATTTGATGTTACAATAATAATATATAATATTAAAACAAACTTGGTTTAAAAGACAGTGAGATATTACCTTTGAACCAGCAGCTTTTTCTTTCGAAATACTGACTAAGTCAAGGCTGGAAAGTGCTAATCTTTGAATCTCAGCCTATAAAAGCATAATGACAGCATGAAGCTTATGAGGTATAGGGATTGAAAGAGACAAAAACTAAAGGTATACTATACTTTTTCCCAACATAGAACTCTATCCAGTTTCACGCTGTGGAGATTGATACCTCTGAATGCAAATAATTTTGGATCAGGCACTTAATGAGATGAGGCAAAATGCTCATCTAATATACCGTAGAGAACATCATAGCTTGAGTTGAGATTTTTGCGCTTAGTGACCTGTAAAATTCCATGGAGAATATAAATCAGTGCCATCCGTAAAAGGTATTAAGGAGAGGTGCGAGGGAAGAAATGATCTTCAAAAAAATTAAAGATAGCTCCCCGTGATTCTGTTTTCCTTGACTCCCTAATATACAACAGGCAAAATCTATTGATTATCTAAGCAAGAATCAGAAAGAACTTTTACTCAAGGTCAAAAAGGAAACCTGATTCAGCTGATGTGGGATTAATCTCGTCCCGAGATCCCTTCAGCTGCATAGCAAGAAGCCTGGAGGCTATTCTATTTACATGAGCTTTCATGGTATACAATCTCTTTCAGTGACAATAGAATCCACCCGCACGTATCGTCAGAAGCACTGTTAATCAAAATATATTATGGAAGTTGAATTGATAAAACTGAAACAAGAATAAGTAGAAAGACAAGGAAAGATTCTTCAACCTGTACTCAATTAATGAATCCACAATAACACTTAAAAACTTCTCTATGTTGAACTCCTGAAACAAGGCTGACACTATTCCAGAAATATCCCTAGAAAATAGAGGGAGAGAGAAAGAGATTGAAGAACAGGAGAAATCAAAGAGGGCGACAATTTGTACTGGAAGAAAATAGATCACAAATACAATAAATTAGCACCTGACTGTATTCAACAAATCGATAGCTTCTTGGGGATTGATTCAACATGTTGAAGCATAGAACAAACCCAATGATGGCAATGCAAATAGCTCAAAAATACTAAGCAAAAAACATTTAAGGCATCGCGAGCGTATTTATCAAATTTAACAAAAGAGAAAGTGTTAATGGCGAGTTAGTCTTTGATATTAGAAATTACATGAAAAACAATATACTTGAACAATAGTGATAAGTGCCACAATGGACATGCAATAAGCTCTTGGCAATGTCAGGTGAGAGAGCTGCTTTGGGGGCTAGTAAACTAACAGCCATTAGAGCCCCAGCCTGTACAATAGGGAATATGTTCCCTTAGAAGCTCAACATAAGAATGCATAATGGAAAAAGTTTCAAACATTGGAAATTGACCTTTTGGTCAAACCCTCTGGAAAGAGGTAGCAGACTTGAACTCAAATATGGTAGAATCCTCTTCACCATATCACTATTAACCGAAGCAAGTCCCAGAATCTAAAAAATAACAGCCGTGCAGAGTTGATTTTTTTTAGCAGGCGTAGCCTGAAAAAGTACGGACTTTCAGAAAATTCTTATGGACATGGCATGAAAAAAACGAAACCCACAAGCAAAAACAAATTCTTACGTAGTTACAAATGGCCTCCAAAACCACCCATATCTCGTATACACTGTTGCACAATGACCACCTTCGGTATACAACCCTGGCGGAGATTTTTCATTTTAGTATCACACGAAAGGGGCGATATTGAGGATGGTGTCTAGATCAACGTCGGCAGCCGCTTTGGCCTCGAACAATATTGAAGGACGAGTGAATGGCCTCTTCTTCCAGGGTTCATGTTCAATGGAGATGTTCAGGGCTGCTCTGATAGTCTGCAACTGAGATGCAATAGAAATTCCCGTCATACTGGGGTTGAATTCTTGCGAAAAAATCCAGTAATTATCGGTTTATGCTGTCCAAACCCTAGTTTCTCTTACAGGCCGCGGTGGCAGTGGCTGTCGCAGTGGCGCGGTGGAGGGGAGCCGGTGGCAGGAAAGTGAAAAGAACTCGAGGTTTAGCGTTTTAAGATGGGAAACCTATTCAAAAAATGGTGAATACACCTAAACTAAAACTGCACGTCAATAACTCGTGTTTCTAAAAGTGCTAAAAAGTAGAGAAAATAGTTAAATGTAGTTAGTTTAGTAGAAATTATGGAGAGTGTTTAAAAACTAGCTTAAAAATAGAAAAACAAAAGCAGAAACTAATTTAAAACAACAGCAGTTAAGCTTTTGCTTATTGTAACCCCCTCTGTATTTCACAGATCTAAAAAAAGCTTTTGAGTTTTGCTTATTGTAAGCTGCAAGGAGTTCTAGATAAGTTGTCTCAAACAATATAAAAATCCTGGATTAAAAAGCAACATTATTATCTGGAGGGGTGGATAACAGGTAGCAAACTGGCCAAAATCCATTTCGATGCCGCTGAAGACAATAGCTAAAACGATTAGGGTTTTAGAATAACAATTAGGGTTGTAAAATTCATTAAAATAATGATAATCATAACAATTAGGGCTATTTTTAAGTAGCAAATTTTCGCATCGCTACTACCAACATATTGTATGAAGATGAAATAACGGATTTTTATTACCGCTATTCAGTTACCATTACTCCTAAGTTAGCAAAATAACAGTAACGAAATAACGGATAGCAGTAGCGAAGTAGCAAATCCGCCACATCCATCCGCTATTTCTTCTCAATTGGGCTCAAAACCCAATTGATTATAAGTGATATATATCACTTTTTGGGTCGAGTGAAAATGATGAGAACGACTTCTTTGTCCAGTGAACCGCGAGAAGAAACGATTTTCGACCGAAATCAACCGACCGATTCTCGTCACCGTGGTGTCGCCGGAAACGTGGATCTAGCAGCCCCTTCACTAGCCACAGAGTGCACGTGTTAGAAGTTTTCTAATTTGGGGACTTCGTGGTCCGAAAATCCCGTTCGGTTTTTCGAGTTTTCGACATTCTCCGGCGAGTTTCGATGGGTTCCGGCAACAAGGTAAGTACGGCTAACCTTAACTCCTGAGCATGAATTAAACATTATTTTAGGTTCGATTTCAACATTGATCCGAATTTGAAAGTTTTCAGAAATTTAGAAATCGGCCCGATAGCATTATCCACCCCTTCGAATAAAATAAATTTATATAATAAAAAAAAACTTTAATACACGAGTGAACTTTATAAATGAGAGATTAATATTAAGACAGAAAACAGTGTGCAAGAACAAAAAGAAAGATAAGTAATTGATGCAATTAAAAACAAACAGTAAGACGAAATTGGGCAAATGTCATTCTTTACTTCCCCTGCCTGCGTTTCCGCGGATTTCCTATTCCAAAGGAAAAGGATCTACATGAACAATGAGGTTACAAAAGTGCAGTAATTCCATATACCAATCTCAAATCAAATCATGGGTGTGGGTTTACACTATCCAAATAGTGTTTTACAAGGATGTCAAAAGACCTTTATTATTTTTCAGCTGCATCAGAAACATTACATGCACGTTCACAGCACAATGTAGTGCTCTAGCTTAACTTAGACATGAAACTAGGTCCAAAGGAGCCATCACGCTAACAAATTTGGAATTTTCAGTACCCCTAAGCAATTTGTACTGATTCTAGAGAAGATAAAAGAAACCCCCATGTAGTCAAATTACTACATCTTACTCTTCAGTGCTAGCAAACCTTAATTCAAGGGCAGACTGTTAGGCCTGTGTTGGCTGCTCTTGGACATTCGGAGTTACATTGACATTCAGAGCAAGGAGTTGTAGCTCTTCCAAGGCATGAATCGCAGCTTCATCTTCCAAAAACGGCATTATTACTATGGCTGTATTTGCAACTCTGGATTGCAGATTTTCAAGTTTTCCTTTCAGATCAAGATAGGCTACAAGAAGCTGGGGATCTGGAGTTGGATTTACAATAGGTGAAGCACCACTCTTTCTTGGCCGGCCCAAAGGCTTACCAGAGAGCTTCCGGGGAATCTTGGGCTTCTTCGGAGGCCGCCCTTTTCTCTTACCAATTAACGGTGGAACCTCATCTCCAAACACATGCACAGAATTGATATCAACATCACCAGATACCGCTACTGTCGCAACAACTTCCGGCGAGTTAACGATCCCAGGTGGCCTGCCTCGTGGATTCGCCGGACCCTTCACAGGGGTTCGGTAATCAGTAATTGAAATCTTTCTGGGTCTTCCCCTGCCTCTGCTTCCAGTAGGCGTTTTCGGCGGACGACCAGGCTTCCGCCTAAAACCAATCAGCTTCGGCGGACGCCCGCGCCCTCTTACTGTCGCATCCGCCGAATCAGTCCCACCTTCCGGTGCCTCTTCCGCCGGATCTGCAGCCGGCACGACGTCCATGTCCATTTCCAGCGCAAAAACAGGAACCGCAGCTTGAGGTGTATCAGTCCCGGTTTTACGAGGCCGGCCGCGACGTCTCTTTGTACCAGCAGACGCGGGATCTGAATAAACGGCGTTAGTACCACCGTTACTTGCGGCAGGAGGAGTAGATCTAGGAAGATTGTACGAGTGTTTGTCCATAAGAATCTGACCGTTGGTCAACAACAGCTTGAGATGGTTAGACAAAAGAGAAGCGTGTGTAAAAGGTAGGTTCGACTAATTAGCCTCGATTAGTTACCAATAACCGTCTTGCTCGACCCGTTGCGCTCCTTCAACGTCGCTATCGCCGTCGTTATCGTCTTGGCGTAAGATGGGTGATTCGGCTCCGGAGGTTGGACAAGAGTGGAAGTGGGATTGATAGCGGCGGCGACGGGGTGCGGCGGGAGCTGTCGTAGATCCAGTGCAGGTGATCCAAGCACTGAATTTTAAAATATTTTAACCTAAAAGAGAGGTACAGAGATGAGAGTGGAAAAAAAGGGAAAGGATAGCGATGACAAATTCTTCCTGTGGATCATAAAATTAGATAAATTGTATTATAAATATACAATAAAAACAATAACGGTTTTTTGTATTTGCTTGAAAGAAAAACAGCTAAACAGAACTGATTATAATTATTAAATATAATGGTTTTTAATAAGGGTGAACAATTAGACAATACCAATATATTTTTAAGTAATTTAAAATTTGGGAATCAGATCTACGCAATCATATTTTTATCATTATAGAAAGAAATAATTTTCGTTAGAATTCAATATATATTACGGTATTTTATATATTAAATTTTTAGCAATTTTATATGTAATAAGTATTTAAATTTAATAAATTCATTTTTATCTAATTAATTATCAAATGGGAAGATTAATACGGGCAAGCACTATTTTCCTATTATTTAGGTTCCCAATTCGCCTAAAAAGTAAAACCCTGGTAGCCAATAGTAAGAGAGGATGCAGAAAAAAATTTGAGGAAGGGCTAAAAATTTTTTAAGAGTATCATATAACAAAATTTAGAGGAGAAAGAAAAAAATAAAAGTTATCTAATTTATTTATCTTATTTAATTTATTTATATAAATATTTTTTAAAATAAATTTATACGAGCAGAGCATATTTATTAATCAAATATCAAAAAACAATAAATGAATTTATAAAAGAATCCAAACACTAATAGCTAAATAAAAATACAATTTAAAGAAACCTTAATAAAAAATACCTTTAAATAAATACTCGATTAAAAAAATTAAATTAAATAATTAAAATAAAAAAATTAAAATAAAATTTGGAAGCGAAGCTGCCCCACCCACACCACCCAGAGGGTAATACCCAGGGAGGGCCAGGGCCTGGGTCCGCCATTGGCCCAATAGGCCTTCCTCTGCACAAGTCCCCCAACGGCCCAACCCCAACCTCAACCTCAACCTCAATTCCCCCACACAGTATCACTCAGTTGCCGTAGTTGAGAAAGATAATGGGTAGTGACAGCGAGACCGAGAAATCTGCGCACAAAGAGAGGGAGAAGAAGAAGATGCAAGCGCTTGCCCCCATAGCTAAACCATTAGCTGGGAAGAAACTATGCAAGCGCACACTCAAACTTGTTCGGCGAGGTCTTATTTTCATCTCTCAGTGAGTTTGTTGTTTGATTATGTGAATTGGCTGTTCTGATTTTGCTGGTTGTACTTTTTTTCTGTGATTTCAGCTGCGGAGAATAAGTGCTTGAAGAGAGGGGTTAAGGAGGTCGTTAAAAGTATTCGTCGAGGAAATAAAGGGTTCGATAATTAACTTGTTTTTTTTTTATCATATACGTGCAAACTCGCGTCTCCTCGTTTGATATTATCTTGAATAAATGACTTCTGTTGTACTATAAATCAAAGAACAAATTTTTTACCGTTGGATGGTTATCTTTCATTTTGTTTGGTGTTGAGACTTGAGAGAAATGTGTTTGTTTGTGAGTGAATAGCTTATCCCCGATATGGGTAGTCAAATGCACTGCACTGATGCTATAATGAGACTTAATTGTTTGTGTGCATGTAACTTTTTGAACCTGAATCTGATGATGATTGCAGATTATGTGTTATTGCTGGGAATATTTCGCCTATAGATGTTATCACTCATCTCCCAATCCTGTGTGAAGAGGCTAACATACCCTACATTTATGTTCCATCAAAGGAAGTAAGTTATTCTTCCTTCACCCTTGATTTGCTTGCTATGTCTCTGTTATCTTGATCTCTGCATCAAGTGGCATATTTATTTTCTGTGAAAAAATCACGAGTACAGCTTATGTTAGTGAAGAGCCTTTGGCTTCTTCTTCTGTTATCTGTTTTGGTTATTACTCATCTACACGCAACCAAAATAAACCCCCAGTGTTGAAGGGGGTGGAGGAGGAAAGGAACTCTGTTTCAACCATAAGTCCTAATTATCTCCAAAATGTTGTTTCTTAAGATGCATTTTTATTCAATTCATCATTCTCAGTGTTGTTGGGGGCGCGCTTGGGATATCGCCCTTAGGTGGCTGAGGCGGGCCATATCCCAGGGGTGCCGGGACGTTCGAGCTGGGGTGAGGCGCTGATAAGGGGCACGTGCGCGAGGAACAACCTTTTTTATTATTTTAGATAGCTCTTTCGACTCTTTCCCCGTCGGTTGTACTGAAAGGTGCCGAAAGGGCCCTTTTTGAGGGGTTTGTATTGTCGTAAATGAGTTAGTGCATCCTGATTTGTTGGGCGCACGCCCACGCCTCAATTTTTTACCCGATCACTCCAGTGCGCACTACGCCCCCAACAACACTGATCATTCTCTACTCTTGGTGTTTTGTGGTGTCTTCCATTTGAAATTCTATCATGTTAGAATTTCAATAAATGGCCCTTACATAGATTATATCACTTCTGCTTTCTGCAGTTCTAGTCACCTTCTTAAATGTCCATCGTCATCTCAACTTGTAGTATGAATTTGGATTTGACAGTAAAATAAACTGATAATTTCTCAGGACCTTGCTAATGCTGGAAAGACCAAGAGGCCTA
>JAOWBN010000857.1:0-11386 GCA_028565015.1 Pinguicula moranensis | reverse complement strand
CGACCTCGAGCGTAATGGTTTTCCCGGTTAGGGTTTTGACGAAGATCTGCATCTTGTGGCGGAAAATTATGCTGGAGCACCCGAGGAAGTGCGGAGTGTAGGCTTTTAAATGAAGCCCAACTTCCTATTGTTGGGCCAAATTCATAAGGCCCTTACTGCAGGGAAAATATTCCTGGGCTTTGTGATCAGATTAAAATAAATAAATAAATAAAAGGTTGTTTGAACTTTTATCCTGGATTTTTTTTATTAAAATAAATAATGAAAATGACCCCGATCAATTATGATTTTATTTTGAGGGAGTTATTATCATAGAATTATCATAAAACCAGTTAAGAGAAACATTCCAGAGAATTATCATAAAATCAATTCAAGAAATCAGTTGAGAGAATCATCGTAAAACATTTTTTAGGCGGAGCTTATACAACGCTTTATATAACATATATTTGTATTTAGAGTGCTAGCTCCTAAATTTGTGGTTCAAGAAGGTGAGAAACAAGATTAAAATCTTTCACCTCCTTTCTCAAATTTGCTCACAGGTAGTATGAGAAACTAGAAAGAACTTTTCTTTTCTTCTATCTAGACACATAAATACATCAATTTCTTCATATACGGATGTATTAAGGTATTTATTGAATTTGTCATGACCTTTAGATATAAACACATGTCCAAGTTAGTGGATCAACATTTGATATCAATCATACATTTGTGCAAAAAAGCCTTCCCCAACAGACATATTTTCTCTCTCTAGATTTTTTTTTCTCTCGGTTCTCTCTAAACCAAATTCTCACTTGCACACACTTCACTTTGTCCTCCAATGGAGGCCGAGGAGGTAGAGCCGCCTATCGATGGCAAGGCCGCGGAGGCCAATAGTCCACCGGAGGTGGCGGCGATCTTGGTACCTAGGGAACCGCAGGCAGAGGTATCAACGCTACAGGAGGATGGGCGGGCAGATGGTCCATGGGTCCTTGTGAATGGCAAAAGAGGGACGAAACCGCATCACTAGGATAAAGCTGAAAGCTCTCAGGCGGGTAAGAAGCAATGGATAGATGAAGAAACATTGCAAGAACAGGGGGTTACTTTCTATTTCTTGAACTTCCCGACCGAATGGATGGAGAAGGACATGGGAGTAAACTTTGAGAAGCTAGGCAAAGTAGAAGAGATTACAGTGCCAAAAAAGTTGTATAAAGATGGAAAGCGATTCAGATTCATTCGGTTTAAGACAGTAGAAAGCGTAGGTCGAACGATGTCAAGCCTAAATGCTATCAAAGTGGAAGACTGGGAGATCAAGGCCAATGTTGTTCGGTACCCGAGAATGAAGGTAATGGCTCGAGTGACCGGGTCTGGGATGACGACGATAGGACGTAGGAAGGCTGTGCCTGGCACAGTTAGACCTGCAGTGGAGAACATCCACATCAACTTTGAACCGACGGAGGAGGAGATGAAGTGGCTTCACTTCTGCTTCATTGGAACGCTACAGGATGTGACAGGGAAACTCTTCTGGTAGAAATTCACAGCCAGAAGGGCCTAGGAAATATTGGTGTATCATTACTTCCAGGGAACCAAGTCCTGATCAAAATAGAGTCGAATGAGAAAATGGCTCAGTGAGAAACCTGTATAGAAGTGGGGTGATTTGGGACTGTCGGATGTCAAAAGGTGGACCCCGTTCGCGGTAGCTCACCTGAATGATAGGTGGATGCGATTCACAAGCATCTTGGTAGAAGTGTGGAATAAGAGGTTCTTTGTGGAAATTGCGGCGTCTCTGGGTTCCCTGGTGCAGATTGACGAACAACATGAAGATTATGATGTTGTTCGTATGTTAATTCAAAAGAAAGACCCATCAATGGTGGTACCGTCATACATTCTGACGATTAAATCAGTGAAGTACCCCATACTTGTGAATGGGGAATTATTCCACTGGAAAACAAAAGGAGGTCTACCCTGCAAGTCCTACTCCGCCGAAAGCCATAACGGCGCAAATAATGTCAACTTTGGAGGAAGAGTTTGAATGTTAGAGAAGCTTGTCGCCGAATGAGGAACGGAGGACGGATGCGTTGACTATAGCTTCACACGTGGACGTGTCAAAGATGGATCAGTTGCTTTCAAGTGGGGCCCAGGAAGGAACCTTGATGGGGGTAACAGATTTGACAACTGACGAACGGGTAAGTGGGCATGCTGAGTCTGGTGTCGGGCAAAACCAAGAAACAAACCCTTTTCAAATGGGGAAGGATACTTTAGAAGAGGAACAAATTCCCAATCTAGAGGTGGTGGCCCAAGATAAACCGAGCAGTGGCAGCATGAGCCCTGAAGACAGCATGAGCCCTGAAGATAGCATTAGCAATAAGGATGGATAGTTGGCGGAATCTCCACCTGCCCATGACAGTGTAGGGGAGGATAATATGGTTAGACCAAGGAAGGACGACGAGGAAAACAAGAGTGTCTAGGAGATAGAACACCAAGACAGAAAAATGTACAGAAGAAAAATGAAGCCAGGGGAACCAGAAGAAACAGTAGCCAGCTGGGTAGATGAATTATCGGAGACGGAGGAGATAGAAAGCAGGGCGAAGAAAGGTAAGGCCAAGATTTACTATTCGGAGCCAATGGAAGGGGTCAGACGGTCAGGGAGAGACGCTGTTCACCCCAAGAAGCTCACTTTCTAACAGCAGAAACTCAGCAAGGCTGGCCTTCAATTTTGGGGAGGAAGAACGAGAGCTATGAGGCTCAAGGGATCAACAAAATTTTATGTTAAGGCCCTATTTTGGAATAGTAGAGGAATCTAGAATGCGAGTAGATATATGCAGCTATGGCAGCAAAGATCAGAGGTGAGTCTTCTGGTTGTTGCATAACCATTTCTACCTGAGAACCGAATAAAATGGATAGGGACAACAATCAATTTGCCTCACTGTGTGGCGAATGAGTCAAAGCAGGGAAAACTGTGGGTTTTTTTGGAAGGAATAAGAGGAATTTGAAGTAATCTCTATGCATGAACAAGCCATCTCCGGTAGATGGAGGCAGGGGGTAGGGAAATGATGGTTACTATAGTATATGGAAGGTGCCAATACACATTGAGAAGGGTTCTATGGCATTATCTCTGTGATCAGCAACCAACCGACATGCCCTGGCTGATTCATGGTGACTTTAATGTTCTAAGAATAGACAGGGAACGAATAGGGGGTACCACGCCTTCGAAGACCTATGCAAGAATTCAATGACTGCATCAAGGATTCTGCTTTGGTAAAATTGAAACAGAATGACAACAAAATGTCTTGATGCAACGGAAAACCAGGAAACAGAAGAATTTGGAGAAACTGGATTGAGTATTGTTAAATGAAGGATTGTTGGAAATATTTACTAGGAGGCCTTATTCCTTACTAAGCAGAAGGAACTTGGATCATTCCCCAGTCCTAGTGAAACTAGAAGAGAGGGTGCAACCATATGGAATACGAACATTTAAATTCCTAAATATGTGGGGGGGCAAAGTGACTCTCTTTTACCTTGTGTGACTGAAATCTGGAACTCCATGCCGGAGGTTCTTGGAATGAGTTCATTGGGACAGAAGTTGAAAAGGATGAGACGGGAATTGAGAACATAGAGTAAAGAGATTTTTGGGAGAACTGAAATCAATATCAACGGCCTAAAATAGAAATTGGAGCAGATTGAAGAAAGAATGCGGTATAATCTTTCAGAAGTGTTGGAGAGTGAATTCTTGTTGACCAAGGCTCAGTTGCAGGAATGGGAAAATAGAGAGATCAATAGATTGGCACAAATGAGTAGGAAGAGCTGGCTCAAGGATGGTGACAAGAACACAAATGTTTTTCATGCTTCCCTACGGTTTCAACAGAACAAAAAGTGTATTACAGAAATGAACTTGAGGGATGAAACAAATCTTATAGGGGCTCAGGCTATTCATGAGGCAGCGGTGGACTTCTTCAACGATCATATGAATAACCCCATGCAGACAAAACAACCTAACCTTCAGGGCCTCTTTGAATTGAAGTTGTCTGCTATGGATAATGTCAAGCTGTGTGTGGTTCCATCAGTGGAGGAAGTTAGAGAAGCACTGTGGTCTATACCAAGTAGTAGTGCCCCAGGGTCAGATAGCTTTGGGTAAGACTTCTTTAAACGAACTTGGCATATAGCTGGCCCTAACCTAGTAGGTGCTACAAGAGATTTCATGGTTGGATCCCCTCTGCCTAGAGACTTTTGTTCTAACCTTGTCACATTGATTGCCAAAGTTGACAAACCCTGATTGCTTTTCGAAGTTCAGACCAATCAGTCTGTGCAATGTGATCTACAAAGTACTGGCCAAATTACAAGAAGAATGAGTACAGTCATGAAAAGCCTAATCAATGAGGAGCAGAGTGCTTTTGTTAAAAACAAGAGCATCTTTGACAACATTGCTCTTGCTCAGGAGGTGATACACTCTATCCACAAGAAAAATCAGGGAGGGAACGCTATGATCAAGTTGAACATGGAGAAGGCATATGATAAGGTGAGCTAGGACTTTCTAGAAGCAGTTCTAAAAGAAAAAGGTTTCTCTGAGATCATAATAGTATTGATCATGATGTGTGTGAGAGGACAGTGGCACTCTATCACTATGAATGGAACTAGTCTAGGCTTCTTCCAATCCAACCATAGCCTATGGCAAGGGGTTCCAATGTCCCTTTATCTTTTTATTCTGGTCCAGGTTACATTTCCATGTCTGATCAGAAGAAGCGTACAACAAGGTAGGATCAAGAAGTTAAGCCACCCTCTTAGAAGCCCCACAATATCTCACCTAATGTTTTTCAAGCGAGGACATCAGATCAGTCAGAGAACTCAAGCAAATACTGGACTGGACACATACTGCTCCTAGTCAGGTCAGCGAGTATACCAAGCTAAATCTGAAATCATCTTCTCAAGACAAATCAATGTAGCAAGCAGAACACAGATAAAGAGAGTAATAGGTTTTAGAGAAGGTTTTCTCCCCATGAACTACCTAGGGGTACAACTGTTCTCAGGCAGATTGACAAGACAAATGTTGGATCCTCTACTTGGAAAAATCAAAACGAAAATGGCTGGGTGGAAGGATCGGAGATTATCCCATGGGGTAGGCTTACACTAATAAAACATGTAATGGCCAACCAACCTAATCATTTGATCTCAGTCCTAAAGCTACCACAAGGAACCTTGGCAGAGATAAGGAAAATATTTGCCAACTTCCTATGGGGAGACCGGAATGGCAAACCGAAACTATACTGGAGAAGCTGGAAAAGATTATGCAAACTTGAAAGAGAGGGAGGGCTGGGGATCAGAGACTTGGTGGAGGTGCACAAGGTAATGGCCATGAAACTTTACTTCAAATTACTATTAGAAGATAATATGTGGACCTGATTCCTAAAAAGTATAGCAGGTAGGAACACCTCATAGAGAGAAGAACAAGGAACCATGATTCTAGATTATGGAAGTATGCAATCCTTATGAAATCAAAAGTTTGGGAGAAAACCAAAATCATACTAAGGAAGGAAAATTTCTCGTTTTGGTTTGACAAATGGTAAGCACCAGACCTATGGCAGCCAAAGTCAATGAAATAACTAACAAGGTTGCAAAGCTGATGGGCTTTTGGAATGAGGGACAATGGGATGGCCAAGCGCTAGACCAAGTGATTGATGAAATAAAAATGCAAAGGGCTCTCAAACCAATAGAAGAATTGGACAAGATTATCTGGTAGACAGAAAAGGATGGTCAGTTCACAATAAATTCGGCATGGGAAATATCTAGGGAAAAATCTGATGTACAAGCTACAGAACAGTCCTTTTGGAACAAACACATCCCTACTAAAATGTGTCTCATATACTGGAAAGCGTGGTAGAAATGCTTGCCAACGGATGAGTGTCTGATGAGGAAAGGGATCAGGTTGGTGTAAGCGTGTAACTGCCGTGAATACAAAGAATAAGAAACTATAGACCACCTTTTGTCTGGAGGAGATCTGGCCAAGGACATGTGGAATAGAGCAGAATCTACAATGGGAGTGATGTTTCAAAGTCCAAATACATGGAGAGGAAGGATAACTCGGTGGCTAGAATTGACAAGAAGAGTAGGTTTATCAGGTACACTTGCATCAATTTTTCCTGCTATTTTCACTTGGTCTCTTTTGTTTCGCAGGTGTAGAACAAGATATGAGGGGGACTACAAACAGAAAGAAAGGCTCTGGAGAGAGATTAGAAGGACGATTTCTGAAGTGATGGAGTTCAATAATAAGTCATTCAAACTGAAGATTCAAGAGAGAGTGATAATGTCCAAGTTAACCATAAAAATTCAGAGATTGAAGGACTGCAGAGCCAAGGTGATCCGGTGTACAAAGCCTCCTCAAGGTTGGGTTAAGCTCAATACTGATGGTAGTTCACTTGGGAACCCCAATGCTTCAGGAGGAGGAGACATTGTTAGGGATGACAGAGGTAATCTCCTTGCAGCTTTTGTTATCCCCTTAGCCCCAGGCATGAATAATGCAGTTGAGCTACAAGCTGCAACTGAGAGACTAAGGATCTGCAAGGAGGTTGGGTAGCTGAACGTCATGCTAGAGACAGATTCACAACTCTTAGTAAATTGGGTGTCAAGAAGAGAATGCCATTTATGGTATTTGTGAGACTTTTAGGAAGATTTCAACACAACGAAGGAAGGGATCAGGCTGTCTATTAATCATCAATATAGAGAAGGCAATGCTATAACCGACTTCCTAGCCAATATGGGGGCAAATGGGAATGCTTTTGGCAGTGGTAACACTGCTCAATTACCCAAATAAGTTAGGAATGTTTAGATTAGAAAAATGGGGTGTACCAAGCATCCAGATGTAATGAGAGATACCCTTGAATTGGATGCCGCCAGAATCCTAATTGAGGTACCCTGGTGGATTCAGAGAGCTCTCAGGTAGGCCTATGGTTGGAAGAAAAGTTAGGGGTGTAGATTATGTTGCAGAAACAAAGTAAAATGTTTGGTTTCTACCTTAAGGGAACCAGTTTATGTTTAATGCAATAACTTACATAAAAAAAAACCCAATATATTTGTGACATGGTTTTACAACCCATGGTTTTGTAGATGACTTCCACTAAGTCATTACATATACAATTCTTTGTATATGAACACCTCATTGCGTGCATCTCCATTGGATAAGCAACAATTACATGTAATTCAATTAGAAGAAAATTGCCACTAACTTCATATATCTCATACATGAAAGTGCATTAACATTTCACTATCTCATCTTCACGGGTTAGCGCCTTTCAACTCAAATCCAACTAATGCAAGCTTTTGATACAAAACATCCCCTAAACATCTCATATTTATGTTTAGGACCCCGTTATTACATTTAAGTCTTTGAAGTATCAAATTCGACCCCTAAACTCTTTCTTCAATAGGCCCCTCAAGAGTTTGATGTTAATGTTTGTGATTATATAGGTTCTCAATAGCTTGGTAATGCACTATGAATTAACATAATCTCATTATGGTTAATTAATTAAACTCCTTTCATTTATTAATCACTAATTTATCTCCATAGATCATGAATGATATCTAAAAATATGTCATGGCCACCCAAGTTTTGAGAATAGTCATATTAGAGCACTATCCATTTTAAGAACTAGTTCCCTGTGATTCTTATCAATTCACTTCTCTTTGATATATGCTCCGGATTTCTTGTACCGAAGATCATGATCCTTGAATATCGATTAAAAACTATTTTCTAATCAAACTCGTGCTTTGATCAAAGGTTTCATCATGATATCTTACAAGTGACCATAAAGATATCCCCTCCTAACTATTTAGGTGTGGTTAATCCTTTATTGATCACTTTCAATACTTCCGTACTTTATATCATCCCAAAATTATCCATCATTACCTATTTACGGTGTAACTCCGAATAGAATCAATGAGTGACATCCATACTCAAGATTCCATGGTGATTTAAAGTTTATGGATCACTTACACCTACTATTTTTTTAGAGTATCTATCGTTGACAATATGATGAACTCTAATCGGGTTATTCCAATGTACTTCTCAACTACAATATTTGTAGCTTAGGTGTTTCTAAACCATAGTTGATGAGATCAACTACTCCCTTTATAAGGAAGCGGCTTAGAACATGCTCACCCATCCACATTAATGATGTCTTGTTTCACAAATATTATGGTTAGAGATATTTAGTATTGATAACTTTATTAGAGTGGTCTCATCAACCCAACTCTTTGTGATCCACTCTAAGTTAAGAATACTTGGGTTTCATTATTTGATATGCATTAACTATGCAAAAAAAGAATATATAATGAAGGTTGCTACTAATCAATATGCACTATATAAAAGCGTTGATAACTCTAGTTGATTGGCCTTAGAGTACAACACTAACATTCATCATGGAGAGAATGGAATTTTGTACTTGAAGAATTAGGTACACAAATATTGAAATATTTTATAACGTCACAACTTCCTCATGAGTCGTTATGGCAACATGGGAGTCCTTATCTCATCCATGCTGAACCCATACTAATTCCACAAACCAACACATGTCCATCCAGCGCACATTGTCCTCACTCGTGCGCATCCTGGAAAACTTCTCAGGGTGTGTCACCCATCCTAATATTACTCTCTAGCCAACACGCTTAACTTTGGAGTTTATTATAGATGAGCTTCCGAATAGGTAGATGCACCTTGAGAGAGGTATCAACAATCCTTAGGTACTACAACCACCCCACGGCTAACCGTCCATTGAAACTTGCTCTGATATCATTTGTAACACCTCGTCTTCCTCACATTTAATTATGGTAACATGGGAGTTCTTACCTCATCCATGTTGAACCCATACTGGCCTCACAAACCAACACATGTTCTAGCGTAATTTGTCCTCACTCGTGAGAACACTGTAAAATTTCCCAGGGGGTCAGCCATCCTAATATTACTCCCCCGCCAGCACATTTAACTTTGAAGTTTCTTATAAATATACTTCACCACGGGGAGAAAGGGGATTTCTGGCACTTAGAAGAAAATAGGCACACAAATATTGAAATCTTTGTACGTGCCTTGACGTGTTTTTCATATACACATTTTGAGAGCTACATATGAAAGCGAATGAGAAGTAAAGTGTAGTGTATTCTTATGACAAAAAAATGAGTCGATGTTTTGTGCCATAGATGTTCAATTGGTCGAATAGGGTTGAGGGTGAAAAACTACTTGTTTCTTATATCAAACAATTATAATAATTGATGCTGAAGAAAAATCATAGTGTAATTTATGGGCTCAATCATCCACCTATGCTCCAAACATAAAACATCTACCCAATATTGTTTCTTTCCTTCAAGTTCAAATCCAAGATATTGTTTAAGGTAGTAATAACAATTTGCATAATTGATTATCCAAGATGATATAATCTCTTATTTTACTAACATGTAGTCATGGATGTAGGTTATTTATCCAAAAAGAGGTCATGAAGAACTATCTCCCTTAGATTTCGAAAGATCTACTTGATGTTATTCGAATTTCTTTGAATTGATGAAGAACTATATATTGGTCGTAAATTATAAATGAAATATCATGTACGGCATTATTAGCTAGATAACATAAATGCACTTATTGTACTTAGATATGTACTTAAGACCAAGTAATTTCTCATCCTCTTTAGAGACTCAGAGTTAATATGTCGGTAATCTCACTATGGATATGTTCTTTATCCAGAAAATCTTTGAAATAATTCGGTGTATAACATGATTGACATACAAAATTTTGACTTTCTCAAGTGCACAATGAAAAGATTACCTTTTCAAGGAAATCACGGCTTTTGAAAACTCCTATGCAGTTTAAATCAAAGCAAGATCTTTGTATAACAACATTTATATAATATCCACATCCGGATGTAAGGGCAACATACTTATATTTATTTATTTTGAATTTTGAATTTTGAATTTTTTGGGGGCATAAATATCTTTTTCGTTCAATTTTTGTTGGGTAATTAAACTTTTATTCAAGGGCTTCAAATGATGCCAAAAATTGTACAAACTTACAGCCTCACATGAGCATGGGTTAAGATAAAAACATGTTTACCAAAACAGGGGCTCTCCCACTGAATTTAACGAGGGTGTAAGACACGACATGTTTACCAAAAAAATGGTATATATTTCTCTGTTAGTGAAAATATGTGTTATGTTTTTCAAGCCGATTGATTTTTCAAAACTTAATAAACTGTTAGTAATTTCAAAGAAATTTAAAGATAAATTTAAAAACACAGATTTAAGGCTCGTGGTTCACCAAGAGCCAAGTTCTTGACTATCTCCACGTTAGAGCTCCAAATCCGGACGCTCACTACTTGTATTATACCAATTTCCTCCAAAAATACAAAGTTTAAGAGATTTACAGTTCAAAATACCAACAAACCAAAACTTTCGAACGTAAAACACCTCTACGCGAACAGATCCATAAAATAATAGTGACAATAGGTCACCCCAACACTCAGACCACAATAATGCCTGAAAAACCACCACCGGAAATCGATAAACCAGGGGGCGCCGGAGAAATCTCACAAACACAGAGGAGAGAAGGTAGAGAAAAGTTGAAGAGAGAGAGAGGAAGTTGAATGTATCTCATAATGCATACGTCGGCAATTTGATTTATATATGTGGCAACTTTTAATCCTGGCCGTTGGATCACACTGATTTGATGATCCTCCTTTGATGTTGATAAGTAGTCATTATGTTAGTCCATTATGTATTTGTATTTATGGTCCGGATCATCTGTTCAGTGCCCCTTCATTTCCAGCCGTCAGATAACTCTTGCAATGGACGACTCAGATCAAGTTTAAGTATGTTTGTTCAGATGCAGTTCCAACCATTAGATCAATAGTTATCAACGGTCTAAACACATGCACAACAATGACATGGATTAATTCATGAAGACTATCAGCCACACGATCAACACATGAATCAACGGATCAGATTGAACTTTCATTAAGGGTATACATATAATTACACAATTTCACAAATGTTATAATGATAAATTGGTAATTTCACATATATTAACAATCTCCACCTTGAAATTACAATTTCAAATTCAACTCAAACACAGATCAAGTGGTAAGTCCCATGACTCTTCTCAGCCCCTCACAAGTAACTCAGTGCATCCCAAGAAGTTTCAGACAATGCCGAAACTTTATTTGGGTCACTACTTTAGTTCCGTAGTCAGTAACATTTTCCTTAGTAGGAATTTTAACAAGTTTCACTAGTTTTTCAGATATAACATCTCTAATAAAGTGAAACTTAATATCAATATGCTTAGTTTGTTCGTGGAACATGGGACTCTTACTGAGATATATAGCAAATTGACTACCAGAGAACACAGTAATCAAAGAATCCAAATTCACTTAGCAAACCT
>JAOWBN010000846.1:0-11386 GCA_028565015.1 Pinguicula moranensis | reverse complement strand
GCCTCTTCCTCCATGGCTACAGAGCTATAAACCAATCTCCAAGCTTCAAAATGTCTATGGCGAAAATCTTCAGCCTGAGTTTCAGTAATGCATAAGTTTTAAAACCCACATAGAATTTGACAAAAAAAGACTTGTTATTCTTTGGGCCATTTTTCAAACAGGTGGTGTACAAATAGTATAACTACTGTAAGAACTCCTACTCGTCTCATAACCCAGAACAAAACAAACCCAAGATGAATAGCCTTTCCTAGCCCAAGCTGCTAGTCAACTATTTGTTCGACACCGACGAAATGATTCAAGTACGAGCTAAATTGTCCATTGGGATGCTCGTTCAGATCAGACCATAGCTGAAGACAATGGATACGCACCCCAAACTCAACAGACAACATCGACTTCTAGCTTATAGCCGAAGACAATGGATATCACAAATCTCACATTAAGTGAGACAGACAAAGGTATCTTCTTGATCATTCATAAACTCCAGCATGACTCATGCAAACTCGGAAATTACCTTTATAATGTCATATACAATAATGTCAGCCCTAGAGCCAATCTCTCATGCATCGTATACCCATGGCACCAACATGTCTTTCATGTCTTGCCAAAGGGAGTGGTTTCATTGGTGGATCAGATGTGTTGTTGTCCGTACCTACTTTGCACATTTTGATGTCTCCATTCTCAATGAATTCCCGAATAACATGATACTTGCGCTTGATGTGCATGGTGCACTTGCTGGATTTATAATCCTTGGCATTTGCAATTGCTCCAGTGTTGTCGCAATAAAGTTCCATCGGATCTATAATGCTGGGAACAACACCAAGCTTATCAACGAACTCTCGTAATTCAAATCCCCATCTTGCCTGCCTCACAAGCAGTCATATATTCTGCTTCAATGGTGGAATTAGTCGTACTGTCCTAATTGGACTTCCAACAGACTGCTCTACCATTGAGCACATATATGTACCATGTCTGTGATTTTAAGTCATCACGATTGGTTTGGAAGCTGGCATCACAGTACCCTGTAACTATGATATGCTCCTCACCACCATAGATCAAAATCACATCCTTAGTTCTTCTCAAGTACTTAAGGATATTCTTGACAGCTGTCTAGTGATCCTCCTCGTGATCCTTCTGATATCTGCTTGTCATGCTCAACGCATAAGACACATCAGGGCATGTACACAACATGGCGTACATGATATATCCGACCGCTGAGGCGTATGGTATCATGCTCATCTTCTCTCTTTGCTCATGTATCGCAGGAAACTGAGACGTACTGAGAGAAACACCATGTGACATAGATACGAAACCTCTCTTGAAATCCTACATTTTGAATCTTTTCAACACCTTTTCTATGTATGTACTTTGACTCAAACCAATGAGTCTCTTTGATCTATCACGGTAGATCCGGATACCCAGGATATAGGTAGCCTCACCCAAGTCTTTTATTGAGAAATGATCCCTTTACGGATTCAAGCATGGGAACATTATTCCCTATCCAAAGAATGTCATCGACATACAACACCAAAAATACAACTGAGCTCCCACTCAATTTCTTGTAAACACAAGGTTCCTTTGGGTTTCTTAAGAATCCCAAGTTCTTGACCTCGTGATCCAACCTCATATTTCAAGTCTGAGATGCTTGCTTCGGTCTATAAATGGACCTGTTAAGCTTGCAAACTTTTTTTTACCTCTTTTGGAATTGACAAAACCATCAGGTTATATCATGTACAAGTCCTCTTCCAGAACCTCGTTCAGAAATTGCGTTTTTGACATCTATTTACCAAATCTCATAATCATGAAATGCGACAATGGCTAAAAGGATCTGAATTGACTGAAACTTGGCCACTGTTAAAAGGGTCTTATCATAGTCGATCCCCTCTACTTGAGTAAAACTTTTTGCCACCAGACGTGCCTTGTATATAGTCAGGTTGCCATCCACGTCAGTCTTCCTCTTTAATATCCATTTGTTTTTCACGGGTTTTACCCCTTCAGGTAAGTCAACCAGGTCCCACACTTGGTTATCTTTCATGGACTGCAATTTAGATTTCATGGCTTCAAGCCATTCATCGGAGTCCTCTCTTGACGTTGCTTCATGATATGTCATGGGATCGATATCACCAAGTAATATCTCATGTAATACTAAGTACCTGTCAAGTTCTCGGACTATTCTCCCTGAACTTCTAACAGATGGTGCAGCTTGTTCCATAGCCCCACTTGGAATTTGCTCCACTTCGATTTGACCCAAAATTTCTGGTAGTGGGTCTCGAATTTCTTTGAGTATTACTTTGCTCTCACTACTTTCTTTGGAGAAGAATTCCTCCTCCAAGAATACACCATGTCGGGCAACAAATATTTTGTTATCCGACGTATGGTAGAAGTAATAACCCTTGATTTCCCTCAGGTATCCTACGAAGAAGCGTTTGTCAGATTTAGGACCAAGCTTGTCAGGCATCAATCGCCTAACATAAGCTTCGCAGCCCCAATCTTGAGAAAAGACAAGTTAGGGACCCTCCCTGTCCTTACCTCGTACGGAATTTTGTCTACTGATTTGGTGGAAACTCTATTCAAGGTAAAAATCCCTAAACCCATATCCCCAAAAGGATAAAGGCAAATCCACTCGACTCATCATCGACCGTACCATATCAAGCAATGTACGATTTCTACGCTCGGACACACCATTCCATTATAGTGTTCTGAGTGCAGTCAACTGTGGAACAATCCCGCAGTTCTTAAGATGATCTCTAAACTCAATGCTCAAGTATTCGCTGCCACGATCCGATCGTAGCGCCTTATTCTTCTTCCCAAGTTGATTTTTGACTTCATTCTGGAAATCCTTGAGTTTATCCAAGGATTATGACTTGTGCTTCATCAGAAACACATAGCCATATCAACTGAAATCATTAGTAAATATGATGAAGTACGAATACCCACCTCTCGCACTTGTGCCTAGAGGACCACACACGTCTGTGTGCACAAGTGCCAACAACTCGATGGTTCTCTCACTGACCATACTGAAAGGTGATTTGGTCATCTTCCCAAGCAAACAAAATTCGCACTTATCAACTGACTCTCAGTCAAAATGATTTAGAAGTTCATTTACTTGGAACTTCTTGATGCGATTCTCGTTTATATAACCTAGGCTACAATGTCATAAGAGGGTTGAGTTGTTACTGCTTAATTTGAGGTTTTTGGTATTCACATTGTATATGGGTATTCCATGGTCAGTCACATAAAGACCATTAAACAAAGGAGCACTAACATAAAACAAACCATTCCGAGAAATGGTACAACATCTGTTTTTAGTAGTAAACTCAAAACCAATAGAATCCAAACAAGACACAGACGTAATATTTATGTTGGTGCATGGAACATAATAGACATTAAACAATTCTATTACAAGCCCACTGCAATTCCAAGTCTCCAACGGACACGGCCGAAACCAGCGCGCCATTGCCAAACTTGAATTGCATTTAACCCTTCGCCAACTTTCTACTTTCTTTTAGTACCTGTATATTTAAACAAATATGAGTACCTGCTCCTGAGTCCACGACCCAAGAAGTAGTAGATGACATAGCGAAAATGATTTCAACAACATGAATACCTGAGGAAGATGACATTCCCAACGCCTTCTGCTCCTCTAGGAACTTCAGGCACTCCCTTTTGAAATGTCCCTTGCCATTGTAGTGGAAGCAAGTAGTGTCCAGAGTCTATGTGGAAATTTTCTTCGGCTTGGGTGTACTCTTTCTCCAAGCTGGAGCCTTACCCTTGTCTTTTACCTTTTTCTTTACCTTATACCTGTCCTTTTTCATCTGCCTGCTCTTCCCTGACACTGATAGAACATCAGTTTCCCGCTTGATAGATGTCTCAGCCGTGGAGAGCAATTAATGCAACTCAATCAACGGCTTTACCGCTCCCGTCATATTGTAGTTCATGATGAACATGGAAAAGCTTGATGGCAAAGAGTATAAGATGAGATCGTTGCAAAGCTTTTTTTCTATTACAGAGCCAAACTTCCCAAGTTGCTCATGAGGCCCATGAGCTTTTGAACGTGGGCACTGACCGAGGCCCCCTCAGCCATCCTACATTCAAAAAGTTTCTTTGCTATACAATATCGCTCATAGCGCACTTGCTCTTGAAACATGTTCTTGAGCTCGCATATCATATCGTACGCTTTCCAATCCTCAAAGCGTCTTTGAAGATTGGGTGCCATAGACACAAGCATAAGGAAACTCACCTCATTAGACTCATCGACCCTTTTTCTCTTACTGATCCCGCTTGGCACGAGGAACAGTATCAACAGGAGGTGCAGGCAAAGGTGAATCCAAAACATGATATTTCTTTTGATGTTTCAAAACAATCTTTAAGTTACGGTACCAATCGGTGAAATTTGAACCGTTAAGCTTGTTTTGTTCTAGGACAAAAGAAAGAGGGTATGAATTCTGGGTCTTATTAGTCATCATCTACAGAGAAACATCAAATAAGTGCAAAGATTCAGTTTAGTTTCATGTCTTGTGTTCAGTTCAAAATATATTACTGAATACCCCACTACATATGACATGTCCCCATGTACTAGAACTGAGATCCATATTTTACCAAACCAAGCCAGGGTCGGCATAATCTTGGAATGGGTTTATTTAGGTAAGCCATACAGGTTAATCGTATGCCTTGCATACGACTCTCAGTTTGTTAACTACACCTCGTGTTAGTCAACACCTTGTACTTGGGCTTGAACACGTTCAGATAGCCCTATTAGACAAACCCCACTCTATATGCCTTGCATGACCCCAACTCCTAAAGGATAAAGGGAGATGCCTACTGAGTAGGATCACATCATCCCAATTCCAATAGTTTGAAGGGGAGAGAGTAGGAAGTGCAGTACATCCTAATTTTTATTAGGACTTGAATCGTGCTTTGATGTTTAACCTAAGTCTAGGTTAGCATGCATTCTCAAACCTAGACATGGAACTATAATTCAAAAGAACGAATAAAGCAGTAGATAAAGAAAGAAAGAAAGAAAGAAAGAAATAACTACATCCCATGAAATTATTTCTGTGAAGTAGTATGACATCTTTGATCTTGACGTGTCACCTTCACTCCATGGACAAGTCCATTTCTCGAGTAGTTAGATGTCTTCCCGAGACTCCATCCCAAGAACTCAAAACTAACATCTAAACTAATTAGGCACACGAGCCCTAAATTCGCATAAATAGGTTGCCAAAAAAAGAAATGGCATAAACAAGTTGTCACTATTAACGAAGGGCTTAACATGTTGCCATAAACGAATAAATGGCTTAACAGGTTTCCAAAATTAATAAGTGGCTCAACAGGCCATGTTACAAACCTGCATCAAATAATATACAACATGTTTGAATAAGCATGTCATCCTACTCAACTTCCTCAACTTTCTGTAAAACCAAGTTAGTACAATGCATTCGTATAGGCAATGCACACGGCTCAATCAAGATAATCTTGAACTCAGTCTACTCAATCTTTAATTTAAAAGATGCAAACCAATTGGCATCTTGACAGCTCAATCTCATAAGCTTAAGTTCATAGATCATCATGCTCAATGAACTAAAATGAATTTAATAAGGAAACAACATGTCAATTAATCCATAAACATTCGGTAAACCTCAAGTTGTTCAAACTTAAACTATAATGTAGTTAAACATTAAGGAAGCATGGAACATCCCCAAATTTCCCAAATCAAGCACAATACATGTCTCAATTTGACATAACCGAAAAATCAATTTGGGGTTTTTCAAAATTCAGATTCAACTAAACTTAATTGAAGCATTAAATATCCCTCAATCAATCCAATTAACTAAAACAGTAGCTTAATTGAATAATCCCCAATAAACTAAAGCAAAATTTCACAATTTCCTTTAATTTTTTAAAAATTAAATCTTTAATTTTCCAAAACATGAATCAAAGTGCAATTGAACTTCAATTGAAACATTAAACATCCCAACTGACTCAATCAATCATAACATAGCCCTCAATTTTGCATAACCCAAAACCTAGAATTTAGGGTTTCCTAAATTCATACTCAGTTAGACCAATTTCATGAAATTTCTCTAATTCCATTTCCTAATCGCACAATCAAACGCCTAGAATCAAAATTCAACGATTTCTCTGATACCACTGTTGGGATCCAGCTAGGGTTTCAGATTTAGCATGAAAAGGGTGGAAATGAAATATTTCATGCGATTCCCTAATCAAACTAGGATCTAATCATGTAAATGTTCGACCTAAGGCTAGGAATCGAAAAATATTTACCTTCTCAGCGAGTTAACGAGTTTCGGTCGTCTTTCCCATTCACGACAGCCTCCGAATGAGAGGCCTCTACCACGTGCACTCCTTGATGGACAAAGACAGGGCTGCTAGACCCCAGGCGACGGCAAAGTCTCGCAAAGAAGAAGTCACGGCAGAAAGGATCGCGATTGGGAGAAGAAAAGAAATGGCCGAAAAATCTCTTCGACACGTGAGTATTTCTCATGTCTTTTATACTCAGCGTATTAGGCTCGATTTAATAGAGTCCAATAGCCAAATTTAGCTGGGCTCGATTTAATCGGGCCCATTTGCTATATGTATTGAGTTGGGCTCGATTAAATCAAGCCCATTAGCCGTGAATTGTACTGGGTCCTGTCGAGGCCCAATTCTTCTCCTCATGTCCGGGTCGTCGAATTAATTAAGCCCGACTAATTCGACTCGGCCCAATCTCGATCCATTCGCAAAATCCATCAATTATGTCTCATATAATTAATTATCTATGTTTCAGTTCGTCAAATATAGCAACCCAGTAGATCCATATTCAGATCGGTGCTAAATTTATATCTCTTAATTTATAAATCATAATTGGCATCTAACAATGCATTATGATCACCCGATCTAGTACAAAACAATTGTGATCCTTTAATCTCCTTTAGCATTAATTTTTTCATCACGTAATATCCATTAATTAATGTCAAGCGTAGGAATGTGTCATCATTGACCATTAATTAATTTTCTTGATTCTCAGTACATAATTGTTTACATGCGATTATCCCTATCCAGATCAGTAAAGCCTTTGTTATTGTTGGCAATGGTGCTCCGTTATCTATTACACATGTTGGCAGTGCCTCTACTGACTCCTTATCACTACGTGATGTTCTTTTTGTTCCTTCTCTGACCAAAAACCTTTTATCCATTAGTAAACTGACTTTGGATTTTTTTTTCTTGCTATCACCTTTGTTGCAAATTGTTTTGACATTCAGGATCGTCACACGGGATAGGTCGTGGCCATTGACCGGTGTGATGGTGTCCTATATGTACTTGAACGTAGTCTTCCTGGTTTTGTCTCTTCCCTTTCGGTGTGTCAAACTAGAAATACATTTGATATGTGGCATGCTAGACTTGGTAATGCCCCATCCCATATTCTGTCATTATTAGATCGATAGGGTCGTATTTTACATACCTCCTCTTCCCCTTTCCCTCATTTTTGTGTATCTTGTGAAATGGCCAAGAGTCATAAATTGCCTTTTGTATAAAATGAACATCGTGCATCTCGGCCACTTACATTAATTCATTGTGATTTGGGGACCTTCTCCCACTTTATCCTTACATGGTTATAGATATTATGTGATTTTTGTTGATGATTATTCTCGTTTCACATGATTTTATCCTCTGAAAAACAAAAATGATTTATTTGATACATTTATTCACTTTCAAGCCTTTCCCGAAAAACAACTATCATTCCCCATTCAAAAATTTCAAAGTGATGGTGGCACTGAGTTTATGAATCACCACTTTCAAAACCATTTAAGACATCATGGCATTCATCATTTTGTCTCCTGTCTATATACTCCTACTCAAAATGGTCGTGCTGAGTGCAAGCATAGGCACATTACCGAAATGGGACTCATTCTCCTTTTTTATTCCTATGTTTTCCTTTATTATTGGGTTGATACATTCAGTACTGTGGCCTACATCATCAATCGGTTGGCATCGCCTCTCCTGAAAGGTATATCCCCCTTTGAGTTACTTTATGGTGTTTCCCCTCAATATGATCTTTTTCATCCTTTTGGTTGTCGTGTCTTCCCTTACTTACGTGATTATACCTAAAATAAATTTGCTCCAAGTAGTCTCCCATGCCTCTTTCTCAGATATAACTCATATCATAAAGGCTTTTGTTGTCTTGATCTCACAACCTCTCTTCTTTATATCTCCCGACATGCTCGCTTTGATGAGACATGTTTTCCCTGTCAGAAATCCTCACCTTTGCCCTCTCTGTTTGATCTTTATATCTCTACATTTCTCGAGCCTCATCTCACTGATCTTTCATCCACCTCACCACCCATTCTCCCCCATCTCCTATCTCATCCTTCCCTTGTTTTGTATGCCCCCCTTCGAGTGCTCCATCATTCCTCTCTATTGCTCCCATGGACGTTTCTCCTCTGCCATCTGTATCTTCCCATGATCCTCCCTCCCCTACTCATGATATACTTCCATCTCCTTTGCCTGAACCCCTTACCCCTGATATCCCTTCACCTCCTTTGTCTGAACTTTCGACCGTGCTTGGCTCTCATTCCATGATTACTCGTGTCAAAGCTAGTGTGTTTTGTCCTCGTCACGTTGCATATCATTGAGACAATGTTCCATATGGTTTTCTCAATGCCCTCTTGGCCTCCGCCGAACCCCATAGGTTTCGGTCCACTGCCAAGAGTCCGGCTTGGATTGTTGCTATGGATGAGGAGCTTGCTGCCTTGCATCACAATCAGACTTGGGATCTTCTTCCTCTTTGCATGATAATGTTGTTGGCTCTAAGTGGGTCTTTCGGACCAAGTATCTTTTTGATGGTTCTATTGAGCGTCGCAAGGCTCGCTTGGTTGCTCGTGGTTTTACACAGGTCCCTGGTCTTGATTATTTTGATACCTTCAATCCTGTTGTTAAAGTCACTACTGTTCACACTGTTCTCTCGCTTGCTGTTTCTCGTGGTTGGCCTCTTCGTCAGCTGGATATCAAGAATACATTTTTAAATGGTTATGTCACCGAGGATGTTTATATGGAGCAACCCCCTAGCTATGTCAATCCTCTGTATCCTGAGTATGTTTTTCATCTTAAGAAGACTCTTTACGGTCTCAAACAGGCTCCATGTGCCTAGTTTGAACGGTTCAGTACATTTTTGGGCACTCTTGATTTCATCTGCAGTCGTGCCGACATTTCACTGTTCATATTTACTCGAGCTTCGGATGTTATCTATTTGCTTCTCTATGTTGATGATATCATTGTCACTGGTAGTAGCACCACTCTCCTTGATCGATTTGTTCGCCGGCTTCTCACTGAGTTTGTTCTTAAGGATCTCAGATCTCTTACTTATTTTCTCGGCATTGAGGTTTCCTTTACTGATACTGGTCTCTTCCTTAGTCAGTTGAAATATGCTCGAGATATCCTTGCTCGAGCTCAGTTCTTGGATTGTACGCCAGTCAACACCCCCATGGTTCCCTCGTTGTATCTCTCCTCTGATGGTGATCCTCTTGTTGATCCCACAATGTATCGTTCTCTCGTGGGTGCTCTTTAGTATCTCACCATTACTCATCCTGACCTATGCTATGTTGTGAACTTCGTTAGTCAGTTTATGCATGCTCCCACTGAGCTCCATTTTCAGGCTGTCAAGCGCATCCTTCGTTATGTTAAAGGTCCCTCTCCATGGGTCTGTGCTTCACCGTCTCCTCCGTTCATGGATCCGTACTTGCCTACTCTGATGTTGGTTGGGCTGGGTGTCCTGATACTCGACGCTCTACCTCTGGCTTTGCTATATTTCTTGGTGGCAACCTTGTCTCTTGGAGTGCTAAGAAGCAGTCTATTGTCTCTCGTTCTAGCTGTGAGTATGAGTATTGTGCCCTTGCTACTGTTGCTGCTGAAGTACAGTGGCTTAAACACCTACTTCATGATCCTTGTGTTACTCTACCTCGGCCACCTATATTTTTGTGTGAAAACAAGAGTGCTATTTTTATAAGTACGAATCCTATTTCCCATAAACGGGCCAAGCATGTGGTATTAGATTATCACTTTATTTGAGAGCAGGTTCTTGCCGACACTTTCTACACTCAGTTTGTTCGCTCTGCTCTCCAAGTTGCTGATGTATTTACCAAGAGTCTTTACCGAGAGGTTTTTGAATTTCTTCGGTCCAAACTTCACGTGGTCTTCAATCCCACACTCAACTTGCGGGAGTGTTGACCGTGACACTACCACCAATTAAACTACTCTTAGAGGTCACATGGGTTGGTCTCATGGGCTTATCATACCTTGTTACAAAAAACTGCGGTCATCATCCTTACACAACAAATCATCTGGATATCATGCACCAAAATAGAATATTTGTGTACATTAGACTCATTTTCATGTTCTATAAAACTATGTAAATCATGTAGAATTATCTTAAGTAACTATCAATGGAGAACTTGATACTCGAAATGCTCCATTGCACACAATTCACCATCAAACATTTAGCAAAACACATGGTGCTTTGCAGCTAGTCACATATTATGCACATTCGTAGGTTTGAATTGAATGTAATGAAATCTCCATAATTTTCATGTATAAACAAATAAATTGAAATCCTGGACTAGGGTTTTTCATTGAGGAAGAATTTTTCTTAGAATGAGTGGGTACGGGTTTTACCAGAGAGCGACCAGGGCGTACGCCAACCACCCTCATCTTATCAAGTTACTCGCTGTTGTCACTGTCCGGTTTACTGCGTTCTGTCTTTTCTGAAGAATTCTTTTATGTTTTCTTTCGTGTAATCTGATTTATTTATTAATTTATTTATTTGTGTGGGTGGTCTGAGGAGTGAGATCCGGCTTTGACTTTTTTTTCTGGGTTAACTGTCGAATAGTTAACGAGATAGTACTTTTTCTTATCGTGCAAGAGTAGTCCATCGTGTTACAGCTCTAAACATAGGTGGTAGATGTTGGTGAACAGAGATTCAGAAGCTGTTTTTCTGTAAATTTTGTTGAAATGATTATATAGCAGCGGAGGGCTATTGGCATCCAACATTACATTTTCCGGTGCCGATCCCATTGATATCCCGCGGATAAAGGTGGTGGTTCTCGGAAGAGGATGGGCCGCCACCAGTTTTCTTAAGAACTTGAAGAATCCTTCATACGAGGTTAACGTCGTCTCTCCCAGAAACTACTTTGCCTTCACTTCTCTGCTGCCAAGCGTCACTAATGGCACTATTGAAGCTTTTTTGACAAAATATATATGTTATATATTTAATTGAATTAATTATGATAATTGATTTGTTTATTACCTAATATTAAGAATTTTAATTAGAGTAGTATTCTATTACCCTAATTAGAAGTAATTATTTGTTAATTACCTATTATTGAGAGTCCTTATT
>JAOWBN010000835.1:0-11387 GCA_028565015.1 Pinguicula moranensis | reverse complement strand
AGTATTGAAAAAATTGCCAGTCCCCCCTTAATCCCTGCGCCAATGGCGAATCCCTTAACTGATGCCGTGTAAACTCGCCACGCCTTATCGTAATCCTGAACTGGATACGAATCGAGGCTGAGCAGAGAGCACGTCGACGCCGACGTTAGTAATCTTGATCTCGCCAATCTTCTCTTCCTACATTCCTCGCAGTCGATGGATCCGCACGCGCACCCCCCTGCCTCGTCGGATGATAGGTCGGCATCCGCTTCTCCGTCCGCCGGGTTCGCCATACGCCGTTCCCGATCGAAAGAGAGAGAGAGAGAGTGCTTTTTCCTTTGTGTGTCGAATTCTGATTTGTATATCGCACTACACAAGTGAGGGGTCGGGGCCACCGGCCAGGGCAGTTGATCGTTGGTTGTTTCCTCTTTAATGCCTCCCCAACCCAATCAGTCTGCTCGCATCGCAGCTCGCGTCAACATTGAACAGTGAACTGAATGCATTATGCAACTCCTTTCCGTCAAATAATTGCAGCAGATTTTAGCCAAGATGAATGCTGCACCGTTCGATTGGGAAATGAAGGGAGATTAAAATTGAAATGACACGTGTTGCCATTTTCCCCCGTTGTTTTCAATTGCCAACCCTCTTCCGCTCCTACAGTCTACACGCCGGCCTCTCTTTAAGTAGTAGTAATTACCGGATGAAGCCAACTATTTGTTTTCACTATAAAAGATAATTAAAATAATAATAATTCAACCTAATTTAACTTTGTGTAAGAGTTTCTTTTTTAAATGCCTACAAACTCCATAAAAATCTACACATAAATGAACTCACTTACAAAAAAAAAGTAAAATAAAAATAATAATACGCAAACTCCAGGGTGGTGCGCCGCCCCCTCCACCCTACTTGGCGTTGCCCTGGTTTATTTGATGGTGACTTGTGTGAGATTTCACGAGCAATATAATTTAGTGGCTCAGTAGAATAAGAGGCCGTAGGGATAAAATGTTTGTATCCATTTAGTGAGCAAGGTATGACAAAAAGAAGGATTTCCAGTTTTTTTTATATGGGATGATTCTACTCATCGCTTGGAGTTTTTGGGAGATGTCTTTGCATGTTGTGTGATTCTGCAAAAATTTGAAAGAACATGGTGACTGGTGAGAAAGAGCCATGGGATAATACTTACAAAGTTCAATTGTGCATCCTCTTAAATGATAGAGATCTCTTGTTGGGTATGAAGATTTTTATTTTATTTTTATTTAAAAAATAATTCCATTACTCTGGTAAGAGAGTGAACTCTTATACCATTTTTTTATGTGGATTTTTTTTTTGATAAGTAATGGGGTCGCACCAGTCACTTCTTTCAAATCCACGGATCTACAGAAATCAGCTGTCCAGGCTACAGAGTCGAAGCCCGTTCAAATCCTGTAACCAGCCTTTGACCAGTACTTACTTCGGCACTGCCAACAAAAGAAAAATCAAAGAAGTATAGGAAAGAAAAAGTGGGTCTGGCGGGCCCTAGTGGGCCCTCCGACTAATCCAGATATCAATTGACAGCTTTTTGCCTATACACGGAGTCGACCACCAGACCTCACTAGGCAAGCCCCGTGTGTCTGTGTCTTAAACGCAACCTGCGCGACTTCCATCTGCACCCGCGAACCTCTGTTCGCCGTGCGGGTGGCGCACGCCGGCAGGCGCCTACCAGATGGTCAGGCGCCAAGTACCCTTCACGCTGGTACCCGCCGCTCCGGTCACCGTCGTGTACAGCCGTCGTCCGCCGCCTTCCCGCAACTCTGCGCAAGCTCCAGCGTGTCGCGCGATAGCTTCTCGCGCGACACGTGATCGGGCGCGCTGCCTCACGCAGCGCCTTGCGCAGCCTGGTGCGGCGATCTGCGAGCGACGTTCGACTGTTCCTCGACCATTCTTCAACCGCTCCGCAATTCTCCGAGCCAAACACCTCCAAATCGAACTCTGTCTCGACGCATAGCAATATTTCCTCCATATTGCCGACAGATAACTCTTCTCGGTCGAGCAATTCTCTCAATTGCTTGATCAACTCGAAACCTCTATCAAGATCATGTGCCCATCGCTCGCACCTCATCGACCGATGTCCGCACAAGGGCGCCCATCTCCCTGCCATCGTATAGGGACTGTCCTACCTCGCCCGGACAGCATCACTCTACCCCATTGGTGCACTAGGGATCCCACACCGGGGTGGGACAATGAATCAAGGGTGTGACACATGGAATACAGGACATAGCACTTGGCTTTGTCATTTGATTGCATACATTTACCAAATGCCTCGTTATTAGTACGGGTAGCAGGGGTAGGGGAGACAAACCTTGATCAAAACAAACTTATGATCATCACAAACCAGTGCTAGGTTGATGTTACTCTTCCAAGCTAGGTAGTTTTCGCCGGTTAGTTTGTCCATAGACAACATCGAGAGAATTTGGTTTGACATGGTGCTCAATTTGAATGAAAAGTTACAAATTTCATAAGCCCTAACTCGATGAACAAATAAGGTGTGCAGATGAAGATATAACGCATGATGCAAGTGCTATCTAATATTAATTTAACCATGAACCAAGTGTGCCAGTGGGGGCAGTCAAATGGTCCACACTAGTCAAATAAAGATAATTTTGTATTGATTAAAGTCTAAAATCAACACATGCATCTAAATATTCCCATGCTTTTAGTATGCATCAATCATCGTGATTTTGGCCAAGACTAAGGTAACAATTTAGCATGCCCCTATGACTGAACCTACTACCGTAGGGTTGATCAAATCCAAAATCAACCTTGGTATTTTCTGAGGTAGACATAATCCGTTAGGGGGCACAAAGCGACTTGAGGTCCTTCTCCGGGCTCATGGTACTAACCAATAGTAGAGGCCACGGGTCAAATTGCCATAAGGCCCGCTCCCACTCATTATTCTACAATGCACCATTTAGAGACTCAAAACTCTTTTAATTATCCCATTTTCCCATAGTTCAAGTTTCATACAAACTTTAAATCTTATGAGAATAAGACAAGGCCTAAGTTTAGATTCAAATGCGACCTTCCTATGTCCAACTCTTAAACTTACGTCACATTGTGGCATATAGATCTTGGCTTAGTATAGAAATCTATATTTCTAACTATTCATTTAAAGATACCCATAATAAATTCTTTATTATTAATTTTAAATAAACAAATGAATGAATTTAAAGTCAAGCCTAAATTCATTATGGTCCAAGGTATGAATTTATTTATTCATCTCTAGTTTATTCTAAATTAACTAAATGAATGCATACATAAAAGCATGAGCTAGTAGGCTTCCTATTTCTACATGACATGTAATCACATATTCACAATTCAATATCACATAACGAAATCGAGAAAAGATGGTGAGGATGTGTGCCGGATTCCCCTAGGTAAGGCACAAAACAAAGAAAGAAATCTAGTCTATTACAATTATAGTCTTCATTCTTCATGGGATTCATTTTCAACATTTCTCATCATTCTTGGTCTCAATCTCCATGAAATGACCCAAGGAAGTTAAGACAATCAATGGGATGTACTCTTGGACATTGTGGGCCGTTGTCGATCATCCAGCTCGATAGTTGTGTCTGCATGTACGCGCCTAGCGCACTTAAAGCCAAAGTTGTGTGTTTGTTGTGCTGCACGTCACATAGCGCTAGCCCACCGTTAGGACTGGACAAATGTTAAACAATAATCGTACTATTTTTTTTAAGGTAATGCATTATCGTTACCGTTACTATTTTGGTAATCGATACGGTAACGGTATTTTACTGTTACTACCATTTCATTATTTCTTTTTCAATTTTTTGTTTAATTTTTTTTTGTATTTTTCAATTTTTTTGGTACGATAAATATATATCTAAAGGTTTTTTTATTAACTCATTGATCATTAACACATCATTACAGATTTTACTATTTTGTTTAAAAAAATGGTAATATAATGTCTGTAATTTTAGTTATAATTAATCAACAATATTAAATTCATGACATTCATTGAAATATAATATAAACACAATGTCACGATTGTGATTACCTACCAATAAAGGTTAAAAAGTGAAGGAAAAATCTTGTTTTTGACAATCACCAGAAGCACCAAGAACAATGACGGAAAAACTCTCCTTCACTGGTAGAAAGATTGTACAGGGTTGTTACAACATCAACCCTTCTTCAAACGCTTCCAAATCACAAGATCAACGACTGCACAAAAAGGTTTCAATAGCTTACTAGAGGAAAAATCACGAATAGAAAAGAAATCGCAGAAATACTGAAAAGGGTTATTAGAAATTAAAAAAAAAAAGTAACGGTAAAAGATTTTTTGGTAATTACCGATAAGAAATCGTTACCGTACCATTTTTGTATGGCAATCAAAATTTTGTACCAAAATCGTACCGCAATATCAGAAAATCTCCATATTAATTGTATTGCGGTACGGTTACCAATTACCAAAAACCTTTGGTAAATTTGTCAAACTCTACCCGCCGCGGTGTCTAGGCGATCATCCGCTTGGACATTGCTACAGATGGGGTAGGAGGCCACTGCCCCCGGTCCAATTCTCAACTCCGCATCAATCTTGAACTCCTCGAAATACATTAATTTTTGAATAAAAGAAATGCCAAAAATTGAAACAATAAAATTTCATAAGTCCGACATACAGGTTCACAATCAACTACTTTGACTAAAATTAAAACCTAAGGAATCAACTAAATCATGGTCACATACCCAAAAATCCAAAATACAATATTAAGGAAAATAACAACATAAATTAGCCACAAGCATATTATAGGAAAGTTAACCATGTTGTCCATTGTGGGCGGTGGCCGTTATTGTTCGTTTTTGTGCAAGGTATATATAATAATTATATTAAAATCTAAATTATCTATTTAGACCAAAAAATCTAATCCTAAATCTAATTTATAAGGATCTTGCTGATACATAAAGTTAAATAAAGCATGCTCGTCGTGTAAACTTGTGAATAAACCAACTCTCACATGAAACATATCAATTCAATATGGACGATTAAAGTAGATCTAAAGGTTAAAATAAAATTCATTACCCTTGCAGACCTCCAAGCAATCCTCGCATGAATTTGCCTTCTTCTTGTTCAACTTTGAAACCACCAAGATTTACGAGATATATCCAGGGACTATAGCTCAAGATGGTGGATCTGGGATATATAAGACAGGCACCCAAGATTCTATTTTAGTTGTAGATCTTATCTCACTACATTCGCAAAGAATTATGGTAGAAGAAAAAACTCCCTTTTTTTGTCACCCTTCGGCCGCTGCCTGATGTGGGAGGCAAAAGTTTGGCAAGATGTCCATTAAAGAATGCGATTTATCATGAGACACCACAAAGTCGCCTCTAAATGAAAGTTTCACGGACCTCGATGTCCCCTTCCCCATACTAACTTATTCGAGGTTGAGGAGAATCACTATTGTAGCCACCAACAGGGCTTATCCACCTCTAGCCCCAGCCAAGGTGATTAGAAGTGGCCTTTGCCACCCAATAACAAGATTAGACACAACGGTCACCACCCATAAGTTGGCTAGATGGTTACCTGTTACATCTCGAAGAAAAGATATTTTATCCCTTGTAAATTCTATAAATAGGCCGGGTTGCCTAGTGTAATAGGCATACAATTTTGGGAGACTAAAGTTGGGGAACAATAGATATTATTCGCACTCACACATGTACACTTATACCATGATGATCTACTACTTATTCCACCCCTCCGCTCCAGGGGTTATAAATTATGTGGGAACATTTCTCAAACCCATTGAGACACTCTTCCAACCGTAATATCTAAAAATGGCATAAACACCAAAAATCAGCTTCATACAACCCCTCCACCAAAAATAAAACATGGATAGAGCCATTTGGATCTTTATAGCTAGGAACAACGATCAATAACAGCGATGAAGGTTGTTGCCTGACACCATTCCCACAATAGGACACGAAGTAAAAACCATGACTCCCTCCAGGCCCTTGCCTTGGTGATCGGGAAGAGACCCAAATGGAGATCCTACGACGAAAAGCAGGGCATGTAAGACTCCCAAAATCGGTCGAACAGCAAAGCCTGAACAAGCTAAAACTTTTACTCTACCTCTACACTATAGATGTTGCCCAGGAGGAAGGAGTGTCGTTGATTGACTTCACGCACCACTTCAGTAGCGAGTATAACAAAGCCCTAGAGTATCTCACATACATGAACTCTACAAGGAAGCCACGGTCACATAGCCATCCTTGAAGGAAAGTTCCGAACTGGAGGTTTCTCCCCCGCCTAACATGAATGTAATCCGGGGATGACCCACTGCGGAGCTTCCCACAAGAAACCAAGAAAAAGTTAGGAAAAGAAGTCCATAGCTAACTCTCATGCCAACCAAGACCTCCATAGAGGTTTTCTCCGAGGAAACAAAAATACTCAAGAATTTACCAAAATATATGCCTTTGGTGATCAAAGCTAAGATCAAAAATTTGAGATGTGAAAAGAATATTGGTCGACCAAGGAAGATCCACAAACATTATCTTCGCCAACGTCCTTGACCATATGGGAATGGGGAAAGGCCAATGTTAACCCATCACTACTCCCCTAGTTCGAGGTCAAATCCTTGGGAGTTCTTGGTTTATTCTTGTGCGTCAACTATATTTGCAAGTGCACAAGTCGTAACAAGTAATAAAGTGATGAAAATGAGTGTCGAACCACGAGAATTATAGAAAATAAGCACCAAGTTTAGTGAGCTCGAATGCAATTTGGACAAATAATTGATGACATTTATTCCTACACTAAAAACAGTGATATAAATGTATCCATGCAAAGTACGCTCATTGGTATTTTCAGTTTACTAGGCACAAATTAAAGGATAACTTCTCTTGGAGAAAGATCTAAGACAATGACTTAACCTCTTAATGCATTTTGGAGAGTTAGTTTCTTAGCTCGGCTATTAGATTTGAAGCTTTGTTGCCCAACAGATTCCTGTCTTCAAATATTAATTTCTCTAGAGTAGTAGCTCCTCTTATGCAGCACGTAGACACTCATCTCTCGAATCTTGTGCCTAAGCTACAAAGAATTGCTAACTGACAAAATCCTCTCTTAGTAAGTTCCCACTCATCTTTCAAATCTCGTGCAGCCTACTAAGAGGCCTTTATCTCATAAAATCTGTGCTTGGTGTTAGTTTTACCTTCTCTAGCTAGTTTCTCATCTCTCGAATTTAAAGGGGGTTTGGTTGCAAACAAATACCAAAAGTACTAGAAAACATCACAAATGAAGTCTGGAAGAAACTATAGGGAGAAAACAAACTTCTGCTGACCCTTAATCCATGAAACATGCCAGCAAACAAACTGGATCCTAGATGCTTTCTACTATTTTTAATGGTACTTAACGTGTGGTTTTTAAGCCACTGCTTCTCTTCTTGCAGTCCTAACTCCTTAACTAGGTAGTTAACACACTAAATCTATAATCAGAGTCGCATTAAGGTCAATGAAACTTCATTAAGAGTGTGATTCTAAGAGTTCTAACCGAATCATCCTTCCTCTACACCTATGATTTTTAGTTACTTCTTCAAAGAAATAGACTAACTGCCCTATTTGATTGAAGAAGCTGCTATCAGATATGGCTTAGATGAACTAACTGCACCTCTAAGTCCCTACTAGCTATTGGTTAAGTCCCTATTAATTCAGATGGT
Source organism: Pinguicula moranensis (assembly GCA_028565015.1). NCBI lineage: Eukaryota > Viridiplantae > Streptophyta > Magnoliopsida > Lamiales > Lentibulariaceae > Pinguicula > Pinguicula moranensis. Next base: position 3,705 of record JAOWBN010000835.1, on the reverse strand, counting down.
CAATCTAAAACAACAGAAACAGAAACATGCACAAATGTATCAGCAAACTTAAAATCAATACCAATGTCTTGTTTTTGGACCTACACCTCACCAATTTATTTAGGAAGTCTCAAGACATATAGATCAACAGAAGAATGTAAAGAATTAGCTACTCCTAACATAAGAATTTAACATAATCTCAAAGGAAAACATTGAAGTTATAGAAACTAGCTGCACTGAGCAGTGCAGAGCCAAAGTGTTGTCTTGCTCGAATTCTCTCATGAACTCTCTTCCAGCCACTTCGTGTTTATCCAACTTGTAGTAGTCTCCTAATATATAAGGATTTGCCCCAAAATAATAGGTTTTTGATCCGTGGGGAAGGGGGAAAGCAAATCCTTTATTTTAGGAAACTTCCTTGTGTATTTTTGACTCTTTCTTTGATTGATTTTCTGCCGATTTCTTGCCTATCTCTTCCTGGATTTTTTGCCTCAACTTCCTCACCCTTAAATTACACCTCAGATCGTGCAAAAGGAGGACTCTAACTCGTGGACAACTCCTGATTTTAGTAGAGTTTCCAAATCTGGACATAACTGGAAAGTCTGCCAGATTTGGAACAGGCCAAGTGCTTCACTTCTTGCTTCATTCCTGGACTTTTGGACTGCTAATATGGATGCATCAGAGCTTCAGTAGGTACCTGAGATGTGTGTTGGTACTTGGATTTAAGTAGAACAGTTTAAATTACTATGAAACAGTCCTGGCAGCTCCTTGAAAATGATAGAGAATCAGCTTCTGCTCCTTGCATCTTCTTGTAAATCTTGATGCTTTGCTGCGTTTAGTTGCTTCTGGCTACACAAAATCAGTATCTTCAATAAGTTTTGGATGATATAGGATCTGAACTTGAGTAGCAGCCGGATGAAACCGGCAAGATCAGCAAGATTTTAGACTTTGAAATACATTGGAGTAGAAGCACCAGAATGAGCAGTCTGTTGAGGTTGCACTTGAACTCCTTTGTGAGTTTCCTGATAGTCTGATTGTAGCAGCCTTGAATAGCAGGTAATGTGGTATTTTCAGCTGAATCCACGAATCACACAAGACTGCAAATTGTTAGAAGAATAGCAGCAGTTCATGCATTGTTGTCTTGAGCACAAATGCTGCTATCAAAAGTAGGAAAAGGACCAAAATAAAGAAACTAAAAAAAACATAAATAAATGGGGTACGCATGCAATCAATTCTTGGATAGAGATATAGGGCTTGTGACTTCACCATCTAGTGAACTTAGACGGTTTCTTTCTATGCTAGCCTTTGGATTTTTTGTGTTGTTATCTACCAGATTTTCCTCTCTTAGTCACTTATCTCTCTTGAGCTACAAGCAATCCTCTATGATATATAAGAATGGTTCTCTTGAAGTCACACATAAATACACCGAAGGCTTTGAGTTTAGGAAATCCTCACACAATAGCAATAACCCCATATGCATTCTCATGCTATGGTGATTACGATTGATTTTACCATGATTTGTGTCTCTCGACCTCCCACCATGCTCAGTGAACATGTAATCATCGATCAAGCACGTGCAAGTTAGGAAAAACACAATAAAACCAAATAGCAATAACAATATTTCAAAAGAACTAAGCATTAGAAATCCACTACTAAATGAATAAGGGTTACATTGCTCTCATAGACAAGAGTTGTAGCCCATTGTTTGGGACATTCAAAGTCCACAACTACATTCAAAAGTGGCTACATCAATGCCCTAAAATAAGGTTTCAAGCCATACACCAAAGATATACAAAAGTTGAGTTCATAAAGTCAAGACCCCTCCTTGAATGAATCTGGGGATGCCGGAGCTCCTCCTACTTCTCCATGGCTCCTCTCCATGTTCTGCTGCCTTGTGACCCAGATCCTGGAAGTATTCTGCCCCATAATGGTTTGATGGGAAGAATTGGTACGTGATTCTAAGGGGAGACATCTCAGAATCGTTCTCTTTCAGAGAGATGGAAAGAATTAATCCACGATTCCGGGGAAAACGTTCCAAGAGTTCCAACCCTTCCCATAATCCTAACTCTCAAGAATGCTCAATGTATCTTGTCTCTCGAAAGATATGCAGGAAAGTAGCTTCCTCGGGAATATTTGTGAAAGATAGCTTCTTTGAGAAGCTTTGACTTAGTTAGCGTACTTCGAAAGCTTTAGACAAGATATTTTCCAGTTAGTTAGTAAGGGCATAATGTTCATTCTACACTTTGCTCTGCGGTTTCCCGCCAAAACATATTTTTTGTGTCTAGATTGGAGCTGCGACTTGAAGATCTGGGGCCATGGCCTTGCAATCAAAATCTTGTATTTTATGGGGCTTTGAGGGTCTTTTTCCTTCCTTTTATCCAAATGGGCATTAAGAGACCTGAAATTACAAATGTAAGAGAAATAGGCAATAAAAGTGTGCCCCCTACCAATATTGAGCAAAATTAGACTGAAATAGTCTACATAAAATAGGTATAAAATCTGCTCATCAATACCTGCAAGAGTTAACACCATTCTTCTACCTTTTTTTCTCTTATAATTGATTTATGTTATAGGTGATCAACATTCAAGGGACCCCAAACTGACAAACAATATTTCTCGAGAGGAAGCAAATTACTTCTTGTTCTGTAATTTTGGCCACGGTTTCAGCTTCCGCCCATTTTGTGAATTATTCAATTGTCATAATAATTGATCATCGTTGATGTATGGAATAAAGGTCCCATTATGTCCCAGCCCCATGTATCGAAGGGGCAGATTATGGGTATGCTAATTATGAGAGTAACAGGTTTGGATGAGAGAGTTTCATGTCTTTCACACATATCACACATCTGGACATATTTAGTGGTATCTCGCCAGATCATAGGCAAATAAAAACCATGTAGTCGAATTTTTGGAATCAATGCTCGGCCTGCGATGTGACTTTCTCCTACTCCTTTGTGTAATTCTTCTAAGAGGGGCCTTACCTCTGCAGGATGTTAGTATGATGTCCTAAGGCCAATTACCTTAGGCCTATATATTGACACTTTAATGTTGTGTATATGACTGTAGCAACATTTACTACTTGTTTATTTATATTCTTTATTTATAATATATACAAGAGTGAAGCCAAGCATTGATAACATAGAGTGTATCACAACGCGTTGTGATGATGGGACCACTCTAATTAAAGTTATCAATACTAAACGTCCCTAACCAAAGTATTAGTGTGACAATGCATCATTAATACAGACAGGTTAGCATGTTCTAATCCATTTCCTTTTGCAGGAAATAGTTGATCTCATCAACTATAGTGTAGTGACACTTAAGCTATAAACATGGATGCTTGTAGCTGACAAATACATCGGATTGACCCCCATAGAGATCACCATATTATCAATCGATGATATTCTAAAGAATAGTGGGTGTAAGTGATTCTTAGACTTGAGATCACCATATAGAGATCTTGAGTATGGATGTCATTCTTTGATTCTATTCGGATTTACACCGTAAATGGGTAACAATGGGTAGTCTTAGGAATGGTTTGAAGTGTGGAAAGATTATGAGTGATCAATAAAGGATTCACCACTCATAAAATGTTAGTAGAAAATATTCCTATGGCCACTTGTAAGAAGTCATATTAGCCTTTGCAAAGCACAATTTAATTAGAAAGAGTTTCTAATTAGAACTTAATGATCATGACTTCCGGTACAAGAAATCTTACGTATATAAATG
>JAOWBN010000824.1:0-11387 GCA_028565015.1 Pinguicula moranensis | reverse complement strand
TCAGCAAAATGAAACAAGTTGTTCCTCTCTGTCTTCTTTGGCACTAGCAAACTCAGCAACTCATGAATCACAGCCACTGCCCACTTCTCAGCCTGATCGCTGTTTGGTGCTAAATGGAAGGCATTCTCGTATGGCGAAATGTATGGCAAGTTCTGCCACTCATCCACCAATTCCAGTACCCTCTTCTCCAAATCAAATCCACTGGGGAATTTCATCGAATACCTAATCTTCATGCCACCTTCACCCTCCTCTCTCCTCCTCTCCGCATCGGAAATCGCTAAATCTTTTCTCCATGAAACCAATTCCAACCCAAAAACAACCTCTCCACCCGATTCCCTAACACCCATTTCACAAATCTGAAAATACTCCGCGAATTCCAGCAGCAACGTTAGCATATAATCATGCGGCAAGCCCAAATCATACTTAAACATATCAATCAACCAGAGGGGAAGTTTTCCAGCTCCCGCGAGCATCAAAAACTTCGCCAGCCTCTTCGCCGCGTCACGTCGGTAGTGGGACATGCCAAGTATCAAAACCTCGTCGTGATGGAGCGAAAGGGCTCTACGTACAACCTTAACATGGGGCAGGGGATTCGACTTACCAGGAGGGAGGAAGATTTTGAAAAAGAAGGGATAATCGCGGATGAACTTCTCGGCGGTGGTCGGAAGTTGGAGAATTGGTTTTAAGAGAGAGATGGCCGAGAGGGATAGGGCGTGGGATGGCTGGGAGAGGATGAGGTTTTTTAGATCGAGCAATGGTTTAAGGTTTTTTTCTCTCTCCACGGCTGCGTCGAGGTAAGGGTCACGGACCCATTTGATTCTTGCGTTCAAGAAGGTTCGGATCTGGTGGTAGTTGTGGTGACGATGCCGGCGGCGAAGGTATGCTCCGGTGGCGAAGTGAAGAAGCGGAGGCATTCGAGTTCGGTATTTCGGCAATGGCGGCAGGTGTATATCAATTATGTTATTCGAAAGACTTCAATATAGAGAAAGCCAGTTAAACATTTATTTTGAAAAGGGAGGGAAGTGTTTTCAAAAAATAATAGAAAAATAGTCTATTTTAATTTTTAAACAGAAAGACTATTTTTCTATATATATTTTTTTTGGTAGGTTAAAAATTCCATTAAGAGCCAAACATGGCCACAATATGTACAAAAACCAACAGGCAACATGCTTGAAGTCTGCTGTCACGATGTAGCTTCAGAGCTACTACAGAAAATATTCTACAGTCAGAATCTAAACTTTATCAGCACAAACAAAATCATACAAACAAAATCTTACAGCACATCCGAGGCATTCTCACCCATTCACCAAAGGACAAACCTCTATATGGGATGCTATGTGCAAGTAACCAAGACCACACAGTTAGTTGCACCCATTCCAGTGGAGATATAGCCTTAGTTTCACTGTCAAATCTTATTGCATTTCGCTCCAACCAAAGGAACCAGGTCACAGCTTGCCAGATTGCACGCCAAACTTCCTTACCTTCCTTACCTACCACCATAGACATATGCTTCTCAAAATGCAAGTGCAGATCAGCTAGCTCTGAGCATTGAAGTCTATCGAATAACATAAACCCTATCATACATAAATCACTAGGCAGCAGCTCAACTTTACTTCACCGACTTTCAAACCAGAGAAGAATTCTCCTCCCTGGTAAGTTTTAAATAATTTTTCTATAATTTATTACATTTCTGTATTTTAAATAGATATGCCTTTCTCCTTAATAATAAATATTGATTGTAGTAGGTTATTAGTTGGAATTTTGATTCATCAAATTTATGGGATTTTGAATTTATTATTTTCAGTTTATTTTTAATAGTTATACAGTGTATATTTTTCAAAATTGTAAATTTTGGTTGTAGTAAGTTACTAGTTGGAATTTTGATTTATTAAATTTATCGATTTAGGATTTATTATTTTTTAGTTTATTTTAAATAACTATACAATGTATATTTATTCATAATAGCAAATGTTGATTGTAGTAAATTATTACCATATTTCATTTTATTTCATTACTTTAGGTTGTGAAAATTATTGATTGAAATTTTATTATTCTTTATTGTGAAGTATATGTTTTTCGGTATGATATTATTAACCAAACCAAACCAAACATACCCAGTATATCCCGCCTTTAGGCAGGGTCCGGGGAGGGTGAGATGTACGCAGTCGTACCCTGACCCCTAAAAAAGAGATCAGGAGACTGTTTCCGTGAAGACTATCGGCTCTTCGACTGCAAACACACAAACACACACAAAAAAAAAGAGAGAGAGAGAGAGAAGGGGAAGGGGGTATTGAAAAGAGACCAGTAACCGCCCACCTGCATAAACAAGGAAACCCAAATAGGCACCGAACATGGAAACCAATGGTTGAAAGGTTTTACCAAAAAATTAGTATCATGGGATCATAAATGCCTGACTAAAGGTTCAAAATTGGTACTAATCGACTCTGTCTTAGTTGTTCTACCATCTCATTTCTTCGCTTTCTTCAAAGCAACAACACCAATCATCAATAAACTATTACCCATACGGAGAGCCTTCTTTTTTGGAAGTACCACAGATAAGAAAAAGATGTGCAGGATATATTGGAACAAGATGACTATACTAGTTGAAGAGGGGGTTTTGGGAGTTAGAATTAGCAATTACAATAGAGATATGCTTGGAAAATGGGGAACGTCATTCTAAATAGTGAGGAGAGCATGGCACTGGAAATACTGAGATCAAATTATGGTTGTGCTAGAATTTTATTAGTGAGGGCCTTGAGAGAACTGAGGAAACCTGACATACTAACAAAGAATCTAAGAGGAAGACAACATGGAAGAGCATATGCCTCTAGCTGGTGTAAAAATTTACAGGACACATTGGGAGAGAATTGGTTCTCTAAAATATGAAAGTAAGATTAAGATATGATTCAGGAATAAGATTCTGGATGGATAGATGGCAAGATAATACTCCCCTGCCAGAAAGGTTTCAATATAGGGTTGTACTAAATAAAGGAATCAATATATTAGGGCTGGGAAACTGGGGAGCTGACAGATGGATTTGGTCTTGGACTTGGAGGGAACTTGATCTTTATGAACTAACTAACTTACCATGTCTTTTGCAGGATATAAACTGATGGACAAAGGAGAAGATGTCTATACATTTGAAGGTAGCAAAGAAGGAAGCTACATTGTTAGAACAACATACAAAGATATCACCGCAGGTATACCACCAGTCTTCACAGCTGAAGAAGCAAGAGATTTTCACTGCATCTGGAATAGATTCTCACCAAAGAAGACATCCATTTTCGCATGGACACTACTACAAGATCAATGCCAACTAAGGAGATGCTACAAAGGAGACATATCATGCCTGAAGGCCAAGAAATAAACTGCACTTTATGCCACATAGAGTAGGAGACATTTAAGCACTTATTCATAAAATGCAAAATAACTTTACAAGTTTGTAAGGCAATGAAGGAATGGTTGTCCTGCCCGGAGGTTGATACTATAATTGATCATCAGACACCATCACTACAAAATTTTGTTTGAGCAACACCACTAGCAACGAACGTAGATGCATGGAAATCCATTTGGATGTTTATGACCTGGACACTGCGGAAATCATGGAATCATGCACATTTTCAGGATGTTGAGCTGAACATACAAAACATAGCTCAAAAATTGAGAGGAACACAAGGTTATTGATCAAAGGTGGCATCACTAACTGACTTGTTACTGTAACCTTTCATTTGTCTACATTTTGCAACCTGAGTAATGGACATATGAAGGATAGGGCAGAAGCATAAAATCTGTAGGCCAAGGAATGAGGCTCTCATCAATACATGACAAACCACGTGTTGGGGGTTCAAGTATATCTGTGTACCAATCCTTAAAGTGCATTAATAAGTTGACAGTAAGGACGTTTGAATCCCCATTAGATAAACTAGTGTTGATAAGTTGATGACTATGAAGTTACAACTGAGTTGTGTACCGAACCCGGCAATGGATTGACAACTATGAAGCTTGGTGAGTCATGAAACATCATAGATCAATCATAGTAGAGATGAGTGAGCTCTCAAAGCATGGCCACACATATGTACAGCTAAGTTATCCTTAAACAGTGGAAGAACAAAGGAAACAACAATGAAGAACGACAATTGTATAGCTTGTTGATATGTTGATGACTATGACCTATATAGCTGAGTTGTGTACCAGAGTACTGATATGTTGACAATTTTGAAACTAGGAGAGTCATGCACCAGCAATTGGGGGAGGAGGGTGCCCGCAGTCACACTGAGCTGAGGACCATGCTGTTCCATAACCGAGCTACAATGATGGAGTGATCCTATTTGATTTCTATAGACTTAGATATCAGTTGTTTCTAGACAACATTGTAACGATTACACTGTACAATTTTATTTTTATAATGAAATTTAGCTTAACAAAAAATACTTCACTCATGCATGCTTCGGTTTTGGACAAATTTTGTCCAAACCAAGCCACAGTTTTTAGGGCCTTTTAAGTCTTAGCCTCTAGTTGTTTTGAGCAATAACTTATTATTCTACAACATCATGGTGGAACCAAAACTATGCACTTTTACTACAACACATTGTTTTTTTTTATGGGCAAAAATTCATTAAAGAAGAAAATAGGTACAACGTTCTTAACACGGATAAGAATACATCGCTAAACATACAAGAAAAAAGATACATAATGGTCATTGTGCATCTATCAGTTTAGTTGTAATAGAATGGAGGTAGGAAGAAGTGATCACGTGACTCTCAGCTATGCAAGCTACCAAGTGATGAATACAGAAGTCTTTACCTTACTAAAAATCCAACTCGGCCTGTGTACCTTATAGTATCAAGGCCTAGATATTGTCGCAACACTTACATAAGCTAAGACTTACATGCATTACGACATTGGTCTACTAGCTTTCAACTATGCAGGCTACCAGAGGCTACAGGTGTCTTTATTAAAGTAGTTAACCAAGCTCAGCCTCTTCAAAACACAAGTTAAGATTTGTAAAAAGGGTGAAGAAAATTCTCAAGAAAATCATGAATGCAACATGAACTCATTCAACATTCTTTGTCTTCTAACTTGAAAGTTATGTAATAAATCTTACAAAAATGCAAGAATTAGATTTATGGCGATGATATCACTTGTAGGAACTGTAATGTTTACTCTATATGTCAGCAACATGGAGTGAATAGAAGCACAAAAAAATGTGCATAACCAAAAAAAATTAAGTTCATTTTTTCCATGGTACATGCTAACTTACCTAACTTTCTAAAAAGGGTGAAGAAAATTTATACCTCAAGAAGATTTCTTCTCCAAGCTCTTGTAGGTAGTATCCTTCTTCAAGGTATCGAAATGTTCACCCTCTATGGTAATCCACACATCCACAATCCATGAGAGGTTATACAATTTCTTGTACAACTTATATGTGTATTTTGGAGTGCTCCACAATTGTAGTATAAGAATATAAGAGGAAAAATTGCAGAAATTTTACCTCTTGCTGAAGCCTCTTCTCGGGTAGAGAGAGAACCTCTTTGTTTCTTCTATAAAGACCTACAAATGCGTCAATCTCACACATATGAATATATTAGGGTATTTATAGAGATTCCCGTGGAATTGAGATGCAAATACATGTTCAATTGGATGATCAACTTTTGATTCTAGCCATACACCTGTGCATGGTTTTGTAGAAACATTATACTCAACAATTATATACAACTCTTTGTATTTTAAACACCTAGTTGCATGTCATTTCATTAGACATGTTGCTATTGCGTGCAATTTCATTGGGTATACATCCATTGCTTGTAATCAAATTAGAGGAGAATATGTCATAATTTCATATATCAAATATATATATGAATTGTAGAAATGTTCCACTAACTTATATTAATTTATAAATTTATATACACACACGCACATATATATATATATATATATTAGTCAAATCCAACTAATGAAGTTTTGACGTATTAAATATACATCCCACAAACTTATATTTATTACAATTGTGCCCCCATAATTACAAATAAGTCGTTGAAGTTTCAATAACATTATTTTAGCCCCTATACTTTACCTTAATACCAAATTGACCCCTCAAGAATTTGATGTTTATGTGTGTGACCTTATAAGTTCCAAATAGCTTGGTAATGGATCATGAATTAATATAATCAAATTATGATTAATGAATTACTCTTTTAATTCATTACTCCCTAATTCATGTCCACAAACCATGAGTGACCTCTAGAAACATATCATGGCCACCCAAGCATTGAGAATAGTCATATAAGGAGACTATCCCGTTCAAGAACTAGTTCTCATATAATTAACATTATTTCACCTTGTTCATATCCAAAATTTTGCATATTGAGGTTGTTTGTCATCCTCTTTTGATATATGTGAAATTCCTTGTACTAAAGATCATGATCTTGGATCATTGATTGGAAACTCTTTTCTAACCAATCTCGTACTTTGAACAAAGGCTTTACATGATATCTTACAAGCAACCATAAATATATCATCTCCTATATTTATATGTGAATTCTTTATATACCATAAATATATCCTCTTTTGATATATGTGAATTCTTTATTGATCACTCACAATCTTTTCGTACTTCATATCACTCCCAAAATTATCCATTGTTACCCATTTACGGTGTAACTCCAAATAAAATCATTGAGTGACATCCATACCTAAGATTCTATGGTGATCTCAAGTCTAAGGATCACTTACACCTACTATTATTTAGAGTATCGACCATTGATAAAATGGTGAACTCTTGTCAGGTAAATCCGATGTATTGGTCAACTAAAAGCATCCAACTTTAGTGTTGGTGTCGCTACATCATAGTTGATGAGATCAACTACTTTCTTCAAAAGGAGACGGCTTAGAACATGCTAATATATCCGTATTAGTGATGCTATTCTTCACTAATACTATGGTTTGGAGATTAAGTATTGATAATTTTATTAGAGTGGTCTCATTAGCACAACGCCTTTATGATAAACTCTAAGTTATCAATAATGAGATTCATTATTTGGTATGCAATAATAAAGCAAGTAAGTAAATAAATAATGAAGGTTACTACATATCATATACATAAATATAAAAGTGTTGTTATATAGATAGTGCCTAGGTAATTGGCCTTAGGGTGCAACACTAACACTTTCAATGAAGTAAACGTGTCTAAGGACAAGACCATCGGCGAATCGCTTCGACTCCCAGTATCTAATCCTAAACTCTAGCCATGAAATTGACTGTTGGAAGCCTTCTCCAAACCCCCAAGTTTGCTCGACTTAACCATTTTCTACTTTTGTAACACTACAGTTACAAAAATTGGAATAGTTTAAATGGAGAAGTCAATGGAGGAGGGCATACCTGAAAGCAAGAATGATGGAGTATGGTAGAAGAAGATGGAGAACAGGTAGGAGACGGTCGAGGCGGAGAGAGATCAAAAGACGCATAAACAAAGTGAGACGGGAAAAGTCTAGAATGTTATATATATAACCCTTAACAAGGATTCATGATGTGTATCTGAAAAAGGTTGGTAAAGGGCCACCAAAGATCGACCCATTACGGATAAAAATCACCGCCAGAAGGTCATGAGAGATTGGCTAAGTCTCGAGATATCTCAAAGGGAAAAGACGGAACGCACTCGAACATCTTGCCTCAAGCATGCATCGAGAGGGTCCGCAGGGAGCTGCTTTGAAGACAGACGAGCCTCTTCAAGACCTGGCACATACATTCCCCCAATCAAGATTGGCCAAAATTGCCCAACAAAAGATAATTACCGCAGAGATGCCAAAGCTATTAACATGGAACCACCAACAAACGAATAATGCAAATAACAGTCATCATCCAAAAGTAGGATAACATGGCCAACTGACATGTAAATAGGAAAATATTGAAATATCCTGTACAATTCTTATAAATAGCATGTTGGGCCAATGTAGAGGATAAACAATTTTTAAGAAACAAAGTTTGGTACACTCCGCGTGTGTGTATTTCTTTTCTCTAGGAATTGTATGGTATAAATCAAGAGATTAAGGCAATCCAAATCCATCCACTCTCTCGATTGTTTTTTGGTTTAATCATTGGCGCTGTCTATGTAAATATTTTCCATACAGATTGAGGAGTTTTTCTAGTTGCAAAATTTAACATGATAATCATGATCGAACACAAATTGACCCCCTATCAGTTGTAGAGAATGAAATGTGGTGAGGGGACATTTTCGGTACATTTTCTTAAAGAGAGAATACTTGGTAGGAGGTAAGAAACAATGCCAGTAAGCGGGAAAGAGCTTTCGTTATCATTCCTTGCATTGGTATTTGTGTTGTGGTGGAAATTGTTAGATTTGTGATCCAAATTATTAGGCTCAGCCTAACAAGCCATCAGCCTAACAAGCCTATTTAGAATTTCGTATCCAAATATATATAATTTGTGATTATGGTCTTTCATTAGTGGTGCTGAGCACACTCTTGTGCATCACTTTGCACAGAAGTATGTTCAAATTATGTAATGGATTTTTCCTCCTGTATCCATGATTTTTCGCCGTTTTTGGTATACTTCTCTGCTATAGTTTTTCTTTTATTGCTTTTCTCTTGACCGGATCCTGGAACATTTTCATCAGGTATATTATGATAAAACAGCTTGAATTGTAAAATATAAACGAAGAGAAACGGAGAAAACTTGTTATTGTTTATTGACTGATAATTCTTCTCATTACAGCTCATGTATTTATAGTACGAACTAATGCTACGAACAATAATAATGTCGCTTTTCGGGTCGCTTTCTTCTTTTCTTCTTTCGGCGTGTCTGCTGCTTTTTCTTTCGGCTTGTTGTGTATGCCACGCCTCATGACTTTAGCAATAATAATCCAACATGTGCAATAGCAATAATAATCCAACAGGGAGCGACTGGTTGATCTGTTCAATACCAAAGGCCTGGTCAGTGAGGTGACGGTGATGCATATGCTGGATCGCTAGGGACATGAGTTCGACTTTTGGTATTGAAAAGATCGACCTATTGCAAATTAATGGAATTGAGTGTTCCATACCAAACCTAGGGGTGGACAATCGAGAATTGGGATCGGTTATGCCTGAATCTCGATTCTGTCTCAAAACTAAATCGGGACTAGTTTTTGGGTCTCGATCCCGAGTTGAGGCCCAAAATATCATTATTTTTATTATTTATTTATTTATTATTATTATTTAGTATTTTTTTTTATATGAATCGGGATTGAGTTGTCCCGAAGCCCGATCCCGATTCAAATTTTTTTGGGGATTGAAATCTCAGTCCCGATCCCGATCCAAAATTCTGTCAAAAATTGGGCATCGGGTTGTCCCGAGACCCGATGACCGTTTGCCCACTTGTACCAGAGCCTAGTAGCCCAGATCCCTTTGAGAAAAAAAATCAAAACTGGCTGCGCGACAAAAGAAATTTTGTGCGAAGCTTAAGCAACTTGTGATTGCAAAGAAAATGCAAGAGGGGGTAGTGAGAAGGAGTTGGGTTTTGACGATTGGCAATTAGTGGTTGACAAATAGACGTGTGAGCTAACCTAACTGTTTTCGTCGGGCTAGCAAGTTGGGTTTTGCAACCCAACTTGTAGAGGTGGGTAGGCCATTTGCGGTTCGGGAAAACCATAACCATTCCCAAACATCCCGAGGTCGATTTAACCGGCTTGGCCCTCTGGGTCTTGGTTAGCCCTCCAGTGTGGTTCCGACATGGTTGAACCTACGGTTCGTGTTTAATTTTTTCAATTAATTAATTTATTTTTAAAAAAATGGTTACTTAAATTTTTTTTTTTATATAAAATTTTAAGTTTATAAGTTTAAAATATAAGCTATATAAATTTTATAAGTTATATATGTTTATATAAATTTTATAAGTTATATATTTTATGAAATATATAAAGTTTATAAGTTATATAAGATATATAAAGTTTTATAAGATATATAAAGTTTAGGGTTACAGTTAAAATTTAGAATTTAAAGTTTAGAATTAGTGTTTAGGGTATAGGTGTAGGAAAAATAAATTAGGCAAGACCCACATGGCCGACCACAAGGCTGGTTAAAATGTTCGGCCCGACGGTTGCGGGCCGGAAAAAATAGGAATCAGGCCCAGCCTGCCCGGCCCGCCTAACTCGCGGGCCAGCCAATTCAGCAACTCAGCGTGCCTGGGATGGCTAGGCCCATTTGTAATGAGGTAGGCTAGCCGACACAGAAAAAAAATAGGGCAGGCCCAACCCGACATGGGTCTTAATGGACCCATCCGGTCCAACCCAACCCAACCCAACCCATTTTTAATATTATTTTATTTTAAATTAAATTAAGATATAGGCCAAAAAATAAAAAAATAAAAAATAAAATTGAATTTGGATTGTGTAGGGTCAACCCGCCATGGTGGAAAATTGAATTCAGTTCGGCATGACAAAGAAAATAGGCCATATTGGCCCGCCATACTATACGGGCCGAGCCAATCCATTTTTTTTATTTATTTTTGGCAGGCGGGTCAAGCCCGTTTAGCCCGACACAGATACCTATCTCTATTTGCAAGTGTTGAACTGGTTGAGGGTGATGTTCATGGCACTTTGCTAATTTTGATAACGCTGAAACTGAGGTTTGCGGTATGCTTGGGCGATGTTCAATTAACCAAATCCATCAATCGTCGTGAAGTAGAGGATGTATTGGCCCTAGGTAAGAAGCTTGGGTTTGAGATGGTTGTGCCGAGAGACGTGTTGGGGAAGATGGAAGAGATGTAGTGGTTTGTTCTATAAATGATGTATAGTATAGAGTCATGACCTTGAGTGTTACAAAAATGATTTGGTTGAGATCCATATTTGTGGAACTCAAGATGGATCAGGAGGTCTAGATGAAGTTATGATTTGACAACAAATCAACAATCAATATTGTAAACAACATTGTGCAATAATATAGAACCAATCATGTTGAAGTTGAACAGTGGACTACTGGAGCTGAGACATGTAGTTACCAAGGAACAAATTTTTGATGGTCTGACGAAGGCCTTAGTTCCCTAGATTTGGACAGATTTTGTAATAAGATAAACTTAGTGGATATCTTTCGCCTATCTTGAATGGAGTATTGGTTTTTAGTCTCAATTAGGGACCTAAGTGCAATTATGAAAGGGTGTATATATATAAGCCTTAGGGCTATTTTGAAATAAATAAGAATTACAAGTCTAGAACTTGTGTCCATTGCAAATGTAGCTAACATCATTAACAATTTTTTTTTAACTTTGTACAAACAATGGACTAGATCAAAATAACCTCAATCTATCCAGTATATTTCAACCAAGTTAAAGTCTGTGTGGTCAAATGTACGCAACCTTACCATTGTAATTATACGAAGAACAACTTATTGCCATCACTT
>JAOWBN010000814.1:0-11387 GCA_028565015.1 Pinguicula moranensis | reverse complement strand
AAACTCAAGGAACAAAATGATTTTCATCATCCAGTATACATGAAACTAACAAGAGCACAATGCTCTAGGTCACACTACACTAACAGATTGAATGTGTGCAACAGGAGGAAGTGTTTCAGCATAATCAATTCCATATGTTTGATTGTATCCTTTTGCAACCCCACAATCCACAACGTATCTAGTATATTTTCAACTAAGTTGGGGTCTGGGGATCAGATGTACGCAACGTTACCCTTGTAATTATACAAAGATGCCATTTTCGTTGCGACACAATATGCATTGCGTCATTTGATGTATTGAGTTCTAGCAATTTCACTACATAGAAGCACTGTAATTTAATAAAGCCATTTTGCTCTAGTCTATTATTAGCACAAAGCTAAAAGAATTGTCAATAATGACTCTTCCATCTCCATTTACAATGGACAATTGTATCCTTTTTCAACTAAACGAGCTTTATACTTCTCAACAATACCTTCAAAAAAAAAATTCCTCTTAAATACCCATTTACAGCCAATCACTTGAGCATCTGTAGGAAGATCAACTAAAGTCTACACATTGTTTTATGGAGAGATTGAAGCTCCTCGTGCATAGCTTCTAACCATAACTCCTTATCAATATGTGTCACAACCTCTGAAAAAGTATTTGGATCATGTATATCTTCATTTAATCTTACAATTTCACAAATTTCACCATTATAAACATGATAATATGAACCAATAGGACATAGTAACTCTTGAGCTCTTGAGCTCTTTCGAGTGGCTTTAAGATATTCTTTTCTTTTTCTAGAGATGTCGTGTGACTCAGTAGACCACTCCAAAGATGGTTTCAAATCCTCAACAGTTTGATTCTCATCAATTTCCTCAAGAAAATTATTTTCTCCTTCCAAATTCTCAGCGTCGAATTATCTTCTAAGAACTTGACATTTCGACTTTCTACTACTACCTTAGCAGTTGGGTTGTATAGCTTGTAACCTTTAGACTAATCTGAATATCCAATGAGAAAACATCTTATAGTTTTGAAACTTAGCTTATCTCTTGAAGGGTCAAGGATTGATACATGAGCTATGCAATCCCAAACGCGAAGATGATTTAAACTGGCCTTTATTCCAAACCAAACTTCATAAGGTGTAGTCTCAACTATTTTGCTGAAACTCTATTCAAAATATAAGTATCAATCAATTATGCATCACCCCAAAAATTAGTGGGAAGGTTAGCATGAGCCAACATGAATCTTATCATTTCTAACAGTGTACAATTCATTCTTTCTGCTACACCATTCTGTTCAGGAGTATAAGCTATTGTTTTCATGTGAATAATACCATGCTCTTCACAGAACTTATCAAATAGAGCAGAACAATATTCACCACCACGATTTGTATGAAATGCTTTAATCTTTTCACCCGTTCTATTTTCTTCTTCAAGTTTGAATTTCTTGAAGAACTCAAGTGCATCAGACTTCTTATGCATGAGATAGACTTATCCATATCTTGAAAAATCATCAATAAATGTGATGAAATATTCGCATCCATTTCTAGTCTTAGTGCTGAATGATTCACATATATCATAATGAATCACTTCTAACTTACCACAGCTTCTAAGACCCTTTGGAAATGGTAATTTGTGCATCTTTCCAGAAATGTAACTTTCCCATAGAGCATACTCCTCAAATTTCAGATTGCTCAATAAACCATCACGAATAAGTTGCTGAATGCACAAATTACTGATATGAGATAATTGAAGGTGCCACAAGTAAGATGAATTGTGGGCAGGGGATCTATCAACAAAATTGAAAACTTCATCGCTATTAAGTTTCAAAGCATACATATTCGTGTTTCTAAAAGCATATAAAACGACAACATCATCCATGAACATAACAAAACGACCATCCTTAAACAAAAAAGTACAACCAAGTTTCTCTAAAGCAGACACTGACAATAAACTTCTTCTCAAATTGAGAACAAATAAACAATTAACTAAAACAAAATGTTGTCTATCTTCTAACTTCAACTCATAGTCTCCAACCTCATCAACCAATGCCATATCATCATTCCCCAATTGCACATAGCTCTCAACAGGTTCAGTTCTTCTTAAACTTTTGACCGGCATATGGTTAGAAACAAGAATAGTAATTTGAGAATCAACCCACCAACTATTAGGTTTGACAAATGTATGACTCAAATTGAATACCACACCTGTTGCATTATTACCTTGCTTTTTCTTATAGTCTCAATTGTTTTGATTGTTGTTCACATTTCCACTCTAGGTAATCTTGCTCCAGTCAACTCTACAATCTTTGGCAAAATATCCCAATTGATGACATCTGTAACATTCCTTCTTGTCTGTAGCATGCACTTTAGAATGATTGTTTCCACCACTATGAGAAGAGTGTTGCAATTGTTGTGGCTGAAAGATTCGTTTGTTACTATTCGCATGCTTTTTAAACTTTTGCATTTTGGGTTTCAAGGACTTGGAGTGAGGCTGAGTCTAACCATTTGCACAATTTCTACTTTCTCACTTTTAGCATTTCTCTTCTTATCAACTTCAGCATCAACACGATTAATAAGATCATCCACTGTCCATTTGCAGTTAGCAACATAATATACTTCTCCTATATACATGTAAGCATCGGGCAGTGAATCAATAATAGTGCTGATTTTTGTAGGTTCAGCAGCTAAAGAGGCCATCGTGTTCACATGAGCCTTGACATCTTCATTTTCTCCACGCTTAGTCTTGATGAAAGATTTTCAAAGACTGTCTACGTGAGTTTGAGAAGCTTGACCATACTTCTTTTCAATAGTGTCTAGGATATCCTTAACAATCGCAACTTTGGTGTAGGTTCTTCGGAGTGGTGTGCTTAAACCTGAAAGGATATGACATCTTGTCATCCTGTTTGCGTTGACCCAATTATCATAGGCCTTTGACAGTGTAGCGTCAGCCGGAGTAGCAGTCTCCGCAAGTTTAACCGGAGGAATATCAATAAGTAATATTTCTTTATAACCAATATAGTCTAGAAGAAGATCTACTCTCTCATTCCCATCAAGATAATTAGCGCCATCCAAAGGATAAGATCTCAACAGATCAACATAAGCTAAAGCAGTACTAGCCGAGGACAATGTAACATCTTACCAAGAAAAAATAATCCATGAGTTCTATCACATCAACTTATACTTTATTGCCAGAATTACCCGACGGAGATTTACGAAACAATAAATAACACATAATACGACACATAATTTATATCCGGATTACCTGACGGGTATTTATGAATAATAAATAAAGCACACATAATAATACATTAATATATTACTCCCGATTATTCGACGGGGATTTATGAAAAATAAATAATAATAATATGCATAATAACGCATACATAATCAACCAAAGTAATAATAACTCTGACACCCAACAAATATTAAGAATTATATCACTAATAAAAGATCACACAATCATTATGCACCAACTAATAACATTTAAATAATTAATGTGCCAACTAATTATTTAAATAAATAAAATGATGAAGCAATTAAATAAATAATTGTTGGCCCAAATCATATAAGTAATAACCATATGTAATGCCATGAATAAATGCACATTATTGCACTCCAATAAATAATTGAAAATTTACCGAATTAATTAACTGAAGCACACAACACATTAATTAAATATAGGCAACAAAAATAAATAAATTCAATTGAACCCATAATTCTGTAGTAACTAGAGATTCTAATGGGCTGACCTAAAAGCCCTAACAAACAGTTGATGAAGCCATAAAAGGGATATTTCCGATGGTTAGTTTTTTAAGCAAGAAATTGATTTTTTTTTATTAAATCTCTTTTCGAACATGAACCAAGCACCCACAAAATGCAGAGTTCCACAATGAACCTAAGCACCATGGTTCACGGCTCCTGAATTGAAAACAAACAAAGCATTAATAACAAATGTAAAATCGGTGTCATGAACATGAAAAACAATTAACCGCAGATCCCATTCATCAAATCGGAATGGTAGAGATTGTTGAAATTTTGTAAATATTCTCAAATTCATCGAATCGGAATGCTAGTTCGTGATGAAACTTCCTTCACATCAACCAACAAGTTATACACGGAAACACATCACTAAAGATGAAATCAAAAAACCTTTTTAATCTCTCATAATTAATCATTACCCTAATCCAAATCTCATAATAACCCATCAAATTAAAAGAAGAATATTTTGATAGGAACTGACGGACAAAAGGTTTAAGAGTTATTATCGCTGAAGGAAAATTTATCAAGATTTAGGGTTTTGATTAATCTGATTGCGCTTGTTGGAGATGATTCACAAATAAAAAAATAATACAACAAATAAAGTAACCAAGAATTACCTCTCATGGTTGTCTTCAAACAATTTCAACAACTTCAAAGCCAAAGGATCTCACAATCGTACGAATCTTCCTCTCCCGAAGGAAAAAAAAAAAGAATTTCTTAGATTCGACAACCGTGTGACCTTGGAGGTATATATTTAACCTGGCATATTAATGGGCCGAGCCTCTACCACTTCACTTTTTGGCCATAGGTAGGTGATATTGGATTTGGCCCAATTCCATTCAATCTCACAAGCTCATATCCCTGATCAGTCCAATTATGTGGAAGCCCATAAAACTTATTTTGTTTTGACTCCAAAATAATTTAAAACAAAACAAACTTTAAAATAAATCTTTTTTTAAAAATAACTTTAAACAAAATTATTTTCCAACAGTCTCCACTGGACACGAGTCACTGATTCCTTCGCGGCTTAGGCTCTGAATTTGCCTCATTCATCGGCTCTCAGCTGTCTCTCAATTCGTTGCCGTCTGTGCGGGACATTATTCTGCGTGCTGAGACGTTCCTGCCTTGTATACCCATATTGTGTCTCCGGCCTTCCCGCCGCCCCTTGCCTTCACAGCTGCGCATGGTCCATTTCCTTCATTTGTCGGTACCTTTGGCTATTCTGTTGCACCATCGTAGTCTGGTTTAGTGCCAAGTTCTCACTTAAAGCCGCCTTCATAAGTTCTCCAGCCCGTTACCGGCATCCACACCTACATTCAACCCTCAATTCACCACCGCACTGCTCAATTTCTGCACGGAGGTGACAACAATCGTGGTCTTGGGCACGGCTAGGCGCCTACAACACCACCCTCACTGCCAGCTCTGCCGTGAATACAACCATTTTTGCCACTCAATGCCCTTGCTTCACCATTGCAGAACCCAATGTGTTGTCTTCTCTCCGTCCCCGCTTAATTCATCTGTTGACCATGGCATCCCGTCTCCTCTCTATAGTTCTATGGTTTCGGTGGATCCTAATTTTGCGCGACCCGGTGGTACTCTTCACTTTGGATCCGATGCTGCCCCCACTTGGCATCGAGTAATTTTCTGTCTCCATGAACTTTTCAGCCCCCAGGCAATTTTAATTTTCAGCTCCCAGGCAATTTTCAGCAACTAGGACATCCGCCTCTGGCACCTCTGCCCAAACCGGCCCAATCCAGCAGTCTCTTGGGTCTTGCTGCAGTGACAACCTCTTATGGCCCAACTTCTCATTATGGGCCGCCTGTACCTAGACAACCCATTGGCCCATCTTGGCCTTCTTATTTTGGACCCCCGGCTGTTGGCAGCTTCTCCGGATCTCCGTATTCTCAGTATGTGTTGCCTTTCCCTATTGGTTCGTTGCCATATCCGACTCCACCCATCTTCGATTGGTACATGGACTCTGGCGCATCATCACACATGACTACTTCACCTTCCAATCTTGATCATTCCACTCCTTATGCAGGTACCGACTGTGTCGTCGTTGGTAACGGCGCTTCTCTTCCTATTACACATACTGGCATTGTTTCTACTTCTTCCTTATCCTTACTTGATGTTCTTGTTGTCTCTTCCCTTACAAAAAATCTTTTATCTATCAGCAAACTTACTTCTGATTTTTTTTCTCACTATTACATTTGTTGATAATTACTTTGTTATTCAGAATTGTCAAACAGGACAGGTGGTTGCCACCGGTCGACATGATGGCGGCTTATATGTGATTGAAGGTAGCATATTTTCTTTTGTTTCATCTTTGTCTTCGTCTAACACATGTAGTACTTTTGATTTATGGCATGCTAGATTTGGTCATGCTTCAGCTAAACCTATTACCTTATTGGGACAACAGGGTCATAGTTTATTCTCTAACTCACCCCCTTCCCTGCATTTTTGTGTGCCTTGTCAAATGGCCAAGAGTCATCGCTTACCTTTTATTTCAAATGAAAAACGTATCTCTAAGGCTCTTGCATTAATTCACTGTGATCTTTGGGGACCTTCACCTATTCTTTAATTGCATGGTTATTGTTATTATGTAATTTTTGTTGATGATTATTCCCGTTTTACATGGTTTTCTCTCCTTAAAACCAAATCTGAATTTTTTTGACGCATTCTTTTGATTCCAATTATTTGTGGAAAAATAATACTCTGCTTCTATTCAAAAATTTCAAAGTGATGGTGGCACGAAATTTACAAACCATCGTTTTCAAAAGCATCTTACTCAACATGGCATTCACCATTTATTTTCTTGCCCGTACACCCCCACCCAAAATGGTCGAGTTGAATGAAAACATCGTCATCTCACCGAGATGGGTCTCACTCTCCTTTTCATTCCCATGTTCTGTTACCTTATTGGGTTGATGTGTTAAGCACTGCTGCCTATCTCATCAACCTATTGCCTTCCACGCTCTTGTCAGGTATATCTCAACAACGTTATGGCTCTGCTCCCAGTTATGCTCACTTCCATCCCTTCGGATGTTGTGCTTATCCTTGATTGATTGATTATGCCCCCCCCCCAGCTCGCTCCTCGTAGTCTTCCTTGCATCTTTTTTGGTTATATCTCTTCTCACAAAAGCTTTTGTTGCCTTGATCTTTCCACTTATTGTGTCTACATCACTCGCCATACACGGTTTGATGAACATTGTTTTCCCTTTCACGGTATTCCATCTTCTGTCCCTATCTCTACCCTCGATATATCCACCTTTTTTGAACCATCGGCTCTTGCTCCACCCACTCCTCCTAACCCCGTTCCCTCTAACCCTCCTTCCTTCTCCTCTCCATCCTCCTCTCATTCCCCGTGTTCTTTGTGCCCCTTACCTTCTAATATTTCTCTTCTTAGTCCTTTTCTCGTTGACTCTATTCCTTCTACTACACCTTCTAACCCCATTCCCGAGGTTCCCTCTCCTTTGTATAACCCCTCCTTGACTTTCGCCTCTCCCTCACTCGATGAGGTGCCCCCATCCCATTCGTCTGAACCCTCTGTTTCCTCGCACCCTATGATTACTCGTAGCAAAGCTGGTATCTTTCAGCCTCGCCGTTTCTTTGTTGATTTATGTCATCTTGCTCCCACTAGCCTCATTTCTGGCCGCCATGGAGCCTAGCGGTTTTTGGATGGCGGCCAAGAATCCTGCTTGGATCGCTTCTATGGATGAATAAATTACTGCTCTTCATCATAATTACACCCGGGAGCTTGTTCTCCGTTCTTCTCATGTGAATGTTGTGGGTCCAAATGGGTCTTTCACACCAAGTTTCTTCAGGATGGGTCAGTTGATAGGTATAAAGCTCAGTTAGTCGCTCGTGGTTTCACTCAAGTCCCTTGCCTTGACTATTTTGATACATTTAATCTCGTTATCAAAGCCACCATTGTACGTACTATCTTAGCTCTTGCCACCTCCCACATTGGCCGCTCCGTCAATTAGATGTCAAAAATGCTTTCTTGAATGGTTATCTGGTCGAAGATGTCTACATGGAGCAACCTCCTGGCTATGTCTACCCTCTCTATCCCGATCATGTCTATCATCTCAAAAAGGCTCTCTATGGTCTAAAACAAGCCCCTCGAGCTTGGTTTGACCGCTTTAGCCATTTTCTGTCTCTCTAAGTTTTGTCTGTAGTCGCGTTGATACTTCTCTCTTTATCTTTACTCATGGTTCTGTTATTATTTATTTGTTACTCTATGTCGATGATATTATTATCACTGGCAACACCACTACTCTTCTAGACCGGTTTGTTCATCGTCTCCATGCTGAGTTCGCCCTTAAAGATCTCGGTCCTCTTACTTATTTTCTTGATCTTGAGGCTACCTCTACCGATGCTAGTCTATTTCTCAGTCAAATAAAATATGCCCATGATATTTTTGCTCGCGCCCAACTTTTGGACAGCACAACTGTCAGCACTCCCATGGTTGTTGTCCAATATCTCTCTTATGATGGTGATCCTCTCCCTGATCCCACACTATATCGTTCATTGGTCGGTGCTCTTCAGTATTTGACTATTAATCGCCCTGATCTCTCTAATGTTGTAAACTCTGTCAATCAATTTATGCATGCTCCTACCCATCTTCATCTCCAGGTTGTCAAGCGAATTCTTCACTATGTCAAGGGTACTCTAGCGATGGGTCTACAATTTACGGCATCTTCGAACTCTAGTTTGATCATTCATTTCTTACTCTGATGCGGATTGTGCTGGGTGTCCCAACACTCATCGTTTCACTTCTGGTTTTGCTATTTAGATTGGTGATAACCTTATTTCTTGGAGTACTAAGAAACAACCGACGGTTTATAGGTCAAGTTGTGAATCTGAGTATCGCGCCTTGGCCAATGTTGCTGCTGAAGTACTTTGGCTTTGGCATCTATTCCATGATCTTGGTGTTCCATTATCTTGCCCTCTTCTTATTCTCTGTAACAATAAGAGTGATGTTTTCTTGAATGCGAATCTTGTGGCTCACAAGCGTGCCAAGCACGTTGAGCTTGATTATCATTTTATCAGGGAGCACGTCCTTGCTGACACCATTCCCGTGAGTTTTTTACCTTTTTTGCTCCAAACTTACTTGATTTTCAATCCCGCGCTCAGCTTGCGGGGATTGGGGTGGGTTGACACTAATTTAACCAATGAGGACTATCTCCACAAAGTTGACCAAACACCCTAAGACAATTGATAGCATAAAGAAGACCATCAACAACTCTCCAACGGCAGTGGACGTACGACCTATGTTCATAGACAAGACAAGACATCAAGATTTGTAGCCATTGGTATCTAAAATTTTATATAAAAGCAATTCACTCCTATGTAAACAGCAAGTTGCAATCAATGAAAAGAAATTCTTTCTGTACATTCATTACTCAGATTACTCGAATAATTTTTCAAACCTCAATAATTTTTTAACCTCAATATGAAGCAATGGGCATCACAACCCCAAAGGTCTTGATCCTGTGTATCATGGCTATAGGAAGCTGGATGGTGATGCCTTTGAAATAGACATCTTGCAAGGCTTCTCCCAATGTTTCTCCTTGACATTAACCTTTGAAGTGATTGCAGTTTATTGAATATTTTGTTCTCCATGTACATAGTTTCTCCCAAAGCAAGCCCTCGAAATTGTATCTGCTGAGAAGCTTCTCCAGTCCTCATCTACTCTTATTGTCAACTTACTGTGATAACTTTCAGTTTTATTCTCCCAAGTCTTCAACATTGTTACTGTGGACTCGGCCATCTTGTCCACCATACCCTGCTAACACAAACAAATAAGCCGCTGAGAACTTAATGATTTCCCATATCATATTGTCAACACCAGATAATTTTTTGAAGGAATTTTGTTAGGATTCGGTATGCCGGATCTTATTGACTATACACTTAGTAAGTAGATTAGCTCGAAACAACACAAAATATATATATATGAAAAATGTAAACGAACAACAGTAAAAGACAAGATATAATGCCCGTGGTTCGGGAGAATTTACTCTCCGTACTCCACGTTGAGCTCCGGAATCGGTAACCCTGATAGCCTTTATTTGATTCAGTGATATTTGACCACTATAGAAACAATACAATACAGTAACAGTAACAAGAGAAACAATGCAAAACAAGTGCCTAAACTTGCCGGAATTCGAAAGCTAATCTAATAGTTAAAGGGATATAGTAGCCGATCTTCGAGTATTTGCTCAAGATCTGAGACTATGTCCCTGGTTTGTTGTGGATGCAGATGATCAGATGAAAAATTGATAAATGTTTGAAAAATTTAACCAGAGTAGTTAAGAAAAGAGCAAGAGTTTTGAAGAGATAAACAAAATTTTGATGTAAAAACCGAGAGACTATGGAGCTTAAACAAACAATCGGCTTTAATTCAAAGTTTTGGTGATTCAGATAACTGAATCCCTCATCAACTTTGGTGAACCAGTCGATCGATTAGAATCTCCGTAAAAGTCGAGTTCTAGGACCGATTTTCAGGAGAAGAGAGAGATAATTGAGGTTAGAGAGTGAATTGTTTGTAAAAATTGAATGAATTGTGTTTTTATTTGTGTTGTGTTAGTACAATATATATGGTTTCCAAGTCAAATCTAGACCGTGGGTTAAGTTAAATCGGATGGTTGTGTTTCAGGATCCGTTTGAAACAAATCCCGTGCGTCAGTTTGATTTTGTGTATCGAACGGCTCACATGCCTGTCAGGATTTGGGCAATGTGACGAACGAGGAGCGTTGATCGAGTTCGAATTGTGCGGCCTAGATTTTTTGATCTTTTTCGAGGAACTTGACTTTCGGAAAGTCGCACGATCACATTTCGTTTCAACGGACAAGATCTTCTCGACTTTGTTTAACCGATAGTAATATCTTGAGCCATCGGATGAGTTGAGCCATCAACGATTTAGAAGAAGCACAGAAGACGAGGAGCTCAATGATTTGTATCCGTCATTTTTTTGAACGTTTGTTAAGGATAGACGACTGAGATTAACACACAAGTTGCTGGTAATATAATGCACGAGATTGCCCTGCTTCTGGCCGTTGGATCACAATCTGATCCAAAGGCTGGATTTTAAGCTCGACAAAAAAACCGAATTTGAGTGTTGTTGGGCCATTCGAAGCCCAGGTCATATGTTCTTTAGTAGTCCAAATAATTAGTCGGCCCATAATTAAAAAATACAGGCTTAATTAGTACAAAGCCTACAATAGTCAGTATGAAGCCCAATTAACTTTGATAATTTAATTTTACAGGTTTAGTTTGGAATTTCAAATTTTAACAAGTTTATAAACCTTCAACTTTGTCAAGATAAAATTCAGGTGCAATAATCTTCCTCTCCTCGAGTGAGCCCAATACGTACCATTGGATGCTAATATGCCTCTAGCCAACAGAGGGCCATATTCAGTTGATAAATATAAAGAATTTCCAATGTTCATTGAGGTGTAAACTCTCATAACCTTAACCATCTCAGAATTAGTAAGACAAAGTATCTGTATGTTACTCGTAGAGTACAAAAAATTTGGACCTCTAATTATAATTCTCGTCATACTCAGGGGCGGAGCCAGGAATGCGGATGAGGGGGGCCAAATTTTTTTCGGTTTGAAAAGAGTAGGTCGTAACGGGTAGG
>JAOWBN010000813.1:0-23166 GCA_028565015.1 Pinguicula moranensis | reverse complement strand
GTGCTTTGCTTAATGATGAAATTTCAGCGGTAGTTATAGTTAGAAGTTTAGGCCCCCATACAATTTGGGGTTTCTATGACAGAATCTTCTGCACTGCATGAACATCATTGCTTTAGATATTGTTGGAATATGGACATGAACCCATGTTCGAGATTATTCTATTTTTTTTTAGTTTTACCCTTGTACTAATCTATATAAACCCATATACTCTCACAATATCAACATAATACATTTTTCCTAAATTCTATTTGGTATCAGAGCCAAACCCTAGCTCCCCCAAACCGCCACCCCCAACCAAACCCTGGCACTAGCACAATCGCCGCCCCATATCTCTCTTCGCTGTCAGCCACCACCATCAGTGTTCGACGTTGACTGGCAACCGCCACTGTCATCGGACCGACTGTTGACCATTGACCCACCAACCATCATCCTCTGTGCAGCCAGTCTGGCTATATATAAGTATGTGGGCTCTCTGGTGATGTAGTAAGGGCCTCGGTTCGTTCGTTCTCTTTTTCTTTTTTTTTTTTGCAAGTCCTATACGGTCTTCATCGTCCCTTGTTTGGAAGATCTGTCTGGTTTCCATTGTCTCCTCAGGCGTACTATCCAGCGGAGTGTGGTTCGTGCCAGCAGAGTCTGAATTGGGTCTCCATCTCACATCATTCAGGCTGAGATGTTGGAATCCAAGGTGCGCGATCAGATACTTTTGTGATCCCCGCAATCTCAACGTTCTTTGTTTCAAGCCACTGTCTCACTACCTTCTCATGATTTTGTTTTGCCAGCCTGACATAGTTATGATTTTTTCCCTCAAACCTTAGATTTGTGGCATGCTCGTCTTGGACATGCAATTTTTCAGTATTTATATTGATTGTTCCCCTCTTTGAATAAAGCTTGCAAAGATTTTCATTTTCACTGTGTTGTTACATTCTTCGCATGCACAGAGCACCTAGTGCTTTTGATCTTATTCGTTCTGATGTTTAGGGACCTTTACCTGTCAGCCTTCTCACAGCACCATTGCACATTCATCGATGATTATACGCGTTGCACTTTGGTTTATCTCATGAAAAAGAAATCTGAAATTTTCTCCCATTTTCGCACTTTCTTACAAATGGTCAAAACCCAATTTCAAACTATGGTGCATAACATTCGTTCTGATAATGGTAGATAATATATTTTAAAAGAATTCAGGTTTGAACTTAACCAATATGGCATCCTTCAACAGCTCGCTTGCCCTTATACTCCTGAGCAGGGTGTGGCAGAACGTAAGAACCGTCATATTATATCTGTTGTTTGGTGTCTTGTTCGAGGTATGGAAGTGCCTAAGACTTTCTGGCATATGGCTATTTCACTGCCACTTACCTTATTAACTGGACTCCTAGTTGTGTCTTACATGGTAAAGCCCCCCCTTCATGTTCTTAAGCTGGGTAGCCTGTTGTCCCCAATTGTTCAGCGATTTTTTGTCTGTACCTGCTTTGTCCAAAACTTGATGATAAGGTTGTTTGATGTATCTTTGTGGGGTATTCCTTTATGGGAAAAGGATATCGGTGCTATGATCCTAACATGCGTCATTTTTATCATTCTTTGGATGTGACGTTCTTGGAGTCTATCCCGTTTTTCACAGGTTCTACTCCTTTGGATGTCATTGTTCGACCTGTTGTGGAAGAATTGCCCATTCTTCCTCATTCTATTCCGATACATGCCCTCCACCCGTCCCTGTTCACATCCCTACTCCTCCAGATCCTGTTCCACTTCAGACATATACTCTCCGGCCATGCTCTATTGCACTCTTGCCAACTCTTCTTCGGATTCAAGTACAGTATCAACTCCCATATATCCTACTCGTGATCGACGTTCCCCTGATCGCTTAACTTTTACATATTGTACTGACCACCTTATTTTCAAGTATAACTCCTACCAGAGTCTGTCCAAATCCCATCATTCTTTCATAAGTGCAGTTGACTCGGTCTCTATCCCCCGATCTGTCCATGAAACACTCCAAAATCCTCGATGAGTGACTGCCATGAAGAGAAATGGTTGCTTTTCAGCGCAATCAGACGTGGGAACTGTGTCCCTTCCCCCTGGGGAATATATTGTTGGCTGCAAATGGGTGTTCAATGTGAAGTATTTGATAAACGGTACTATTGACAGATATAAAACTCGACTTGTGGCTAAAGGGATCACTCAGGTTCGCGGTAAGGATTTTGGAGCAATTTTTGCACCTGTGGCTAAGCTCACTACTGTCAGACTTATTGTCTCGCTTGCTGCTTCCTATTTGTGACCCTTATATCAGTTTGATGTCAAGAATGCATTTTTGAGCAGTGACTTACCTGAGACTATTTACTTGGATCCACCGCCTGGGTTTCGGATTGAGGGGGTGTACAGGGAAAGGATGTCGTCTTCTGAAATCTCTCTATGGGTTGAAGCAATCTCCTCATGCATGGTTTGGTCGTTTTAGCGATGTGGTACTTACTTCAGTGTTTTTAGGAGTGCGGGGCGCACCGGGGCGATCAGGTAAAAAAGTGGAGATGATGCACGGGGTATTGGTCAAGTAAAGCGTCATCTTGGGATGACTTTTGATGTCAAGGATTTGGGACCTTCAAGTACTTTTTCGGCATTGAGGTGGCTAGGTCTAGGCAATGTATTTCCTTGTCCCAGCAAAAATACACGCTTGACTTACTTTAGGACATTGGAATGCTTGAGTGTATATGTGCATCCTCTGTCTGCAGATATGAGATGGTTATTGCCAAATCCGTCTGTGTATCAGTTTTGTAGGTCATCTTATCTATTTGACAAACACAATACCGGATATCACTTTTACAGTTAGTATTGTCAGTCAGTTCATGCACTCACCAAGGACAACACATCTGGATGCAGTCTATCATATTCTCCCTCAGGTATCTGAAAACCTGCCATGGTCTCGGCCTCTTCTTTGAATCAGGAGCTTAGTCCGGACTGTTTCTGCTTTACATATGTTGATCGTCGTTCTACTTCAGGGTTGTGCACCTTTTGTGGAGTTACTTTATCTCATGGAAAAGCAAGAAACAAGCAGTTGTCTCCTAGTCGTTCGCTGAAGCTGAGTATCGAGCTATGATACAAGGAACGTGTGAAATATTGTGGCTTCATTCTCTTCTTCAAGAGTTGGGGTTCCCAGTCACATACTCTTCCACCTTATTCTGTAATAACAAGCCTGTTATTATGTTGTCCTCTGACTCTATCTTTCATGAGAGAACAAAGCACATTGAGGTTAATATTCACTTCATTCGTGAGAAAGTAAAGTCAAAAGTTATCCTCCTGAAGTTTGTCACCTTACGAGATCATACGGCTGATATGTTCACCAAGTCCATTGGCCCAAAACTCTTGCAGCTGTCCATTCGCAAGTTTGGGCTCGTTGATGTCTTCGCCCCAACTTGAAGGGGAGTGTTGCAATATATATATATTTTTTATCTTAAACCCCACTTTTATTTGCGTGGCTCTCTTTAGGTGAGAGCCAAACCTATACAAAAGGTGTGGACCCTTCAATGATTAGTCTAACAGCTAGACAAACCAAGCCTAGCTCTAGGTACTTCTGTTTGGTCCGTTTGAACAAGATCTTAGGTGACCCTGATTGCTGCCATGCCCATTTTGTCCAACCGCAGCATTCCTTTGATCACCCGTGGTAGTTGCTCCTTGTTCCAGTAGGCTAAAGGCTAGAATTTGAACAAAAGAAATCATTTTTTTTTTCAGATTTTAAAAAAGTGGATTAGGTCAAGCTGGTTTTGATCGGTTTGTGTTGACCATGAGAGCCGATCCACATGAGCTCCCCAGTAGACTTGCACGCGAATGAGGACGAGTTCATCAACAATCTAGAACATGAGGCGGCAGCCAAGATAGGACCAGCCACCAAGGAAAATAAATCCTGCCAAGCTATTGCACCAAAATAGCAAAGCAACACAAATATAGAAGATTTGGATGAATTGTAGAAAGTAGCCAATTTAGCTTTTCCTCTACTTAACACCATGTAATGCATGAATGGGTTCTCAAGCTTGAATTAATGGAAACATCTTTCATGCAACCTCCTTAATAGCTTCAAGCTCCTTTGCACACGAACACCACATCTAAATTCTTCAACACTTCAACTTCACAACACTTGTTATGGTATTAGAGCTAAACCTCAAGCCTTGAACGCAGATTCTCCACCTCAATCTCCCCTGTTTTTCTTCCCTGTGTCCCTACTTCTTCCCTGTGCCCCATTCCTACTGCACAAACAACCACCATATTCTCACCCCCAGTTCTTATGTATTCCCTTCTCAACTCTTGCCTTCCCCTCCTTTCTTCTTCCTCCAAGAACTGCCATTTTTCAACAAGATTATGGCTTTACCACAAGCTCATGAGAAACTCCCTACTATCTCTCTTAGTTTGAAATCTTTCATTTAGTTACCACTAAACTCACTGCCTCAAACTTCTTCTTCTGGAAAAATCAATTTCGCCGATTCCTTCAAAACCACAAACTCAGCTATGTCGATGGCTCCATGACTTAACCTCCATCTCACGACCACACTGACCAAACCAAACCAAACCAAATCCCGCTTACCTTGACTAGGAAGCCATTGATTTGAGACTCTACTCCCACCTTATATCCTCTCTTACAGATGAAGCCCATGGTATTATTACTGGCAAACTCAATGCTTGAGGCATTTGGTTAGGGGTGGGCGTTCGGAATTCGGAATTCGAAATTGGCCATTTTCGATCCGATCCGTATTTTGTTCGGAAGTGATATTTGATTTCCGTTCCGTTCCGTATTGAAATTTGGAATTCGGATCGATGTTCGGAATTTCCGAATTTCCGAACAATAATAAAAAAATTCAAAAAAAGCATTTCAAAAAAAAGAAAAAAAAATTGAACCAGAAGTTTAATTATAAAAAAAAACTGAACTATATTGTTTCAACCTTGCAGGATATATCCTACATTAACAACTAAACTAACACAAAATTTGACTTAAGTAGTTTCAGTTATTGACCTTAAATCCCTTGATCAGAATATAGAATCACAAGTTTAATTAACACAGTACATGACTTCCACAAACTCAGTCATTTCTCTTCATCAACATCATCATCCCATTTAGAAGTAACAATAACACTTAGACTGAAGCCATTAATACTCTTTCACATTGCATCAAAAATTCAAAATTCAAACTTAAAAGATACCACCTAAAAAATTTAGCACAACTAGGCTTGGACGTTCGGAATTCGAAAATTTGGAATTCCGAACAGCAATTACGATTCCGATCCGAATTGAATTCGGAATCAATATATAATTCCGAATCCGATCCGAATTTTCAAATTGAATGTCGAGTTCTAAATTCGAAATTTCAGAATTCCGAACATTATTTGTCCACTAGAAGGCATCTTTTCCAGCTAATAGTCGTTGTCCTCTAGTACTTTGGTCATTTGGCAATTTACCTTATTGTACCAAATTATCCTACGCAATTTCGAGACAAGGCCAAATCACGCGAGATGGAATCATGCGCACCGATTTGCGTCTTAAACTTTAATTTATTAAAATGGGTAAGTAAACTATTTTGCGCCTAACAAAATCATGAAAAAATTTAAATATACGAAGAAGTGGAACAATGTACACCCGTATATGCTTGTCGTTCATGTGTGTAAATGAGAAAAAAAATTCAGAAACTAAAAAAAAGGTAAAGTTGTGCAAGCTGCAACGGACAAAAGAATAAATGACTATCAAGTTTGTTTGTTTTTATCTAGATTTTTTTTATTAAGTATACAGATTTCGTTCAAAAGAATTGTTACAAATGTTCAAGCCCCTATTCAAATATAATCAGTTGGTGAGAGTTGCACTGTGTGTATGCCTCGAGAGTATAGATTATGGAATGTGGCAATCCTTTCCTGAAGTATGCGCCAAACAAAAGCCTGTATACGCTTGGGTGAGTTGTGGCTAGCACTCCATATTCATGCAAAGAAAAATCCATAAATTGTGTTAGTTCAGAAGACCTTACCGTGTAGATTTGTTGTTCACGATTCAGTTGCCATCTCCACCTGCCATTCACGTTTGGATGGATTTGACACCTACAATAATAGCTTTTAAAATTGGAATTAGTATTAGTTCGTAATAAAAAAAAAAGGTCTTCGTCAGTGCTATAACCAAGTAGGTTGTTCACTATTCGGGCATACTTTTGCATCTACCATAATATTTTTGTCGGATGCGATTGAGTACAGACTACAGTTAAAATTGTCCACATGGATTGCCAGAGCATTATATCCTTTCAGTTCCCTATTCATCACTTTATATTGTTGCTAAACTAGTATGACGCGCATAGAGACTTGCATAGGTATTTCCACCATCTGAACAAACGACCAGTATCGGTAATCATTGTACAATCTTTGTTAAGGCCCTCTGGGTGCAGGTAGAGAGACTGTATGGTCATGTTAAGTAGTTTGTATGGTTCAGTTATGTTATCCAAAGTCATTTACCCAGTAGAACTAAGTTAAATATATCCAAATTCTTTATTCTCAACCCTTGTATGACTTCTTGGCAGATAAGGTCTCACTTAACCCATGTATGAGTTTGGTTTATCTCGACCACAACCGTATACTTTAGCTTTACCTGATCCATGTGGAGGGAGATGAATTAGTCGGACTTAAAATGGACATCATGATTATCCAAAAAAAATTATAAAGCCATCATCTTTTAAAATTTACAGCTTATAAAAAAAACTTTATAATTTATCGAGGGCCATATATTATTGCTATTTACTTAATGGTAGAGTTAGGAAAAATAGCCCCCGGCCCTGACCCGTGTTTGGTATTGCAAGCCGATGTACCGGCGAGCCCGCGGGCTGAAGGGACAAGGTCCTGTGGGCCATTTGTGCCTAGAGATGTCATTTCAATCGGAAATCCATCAACTGGGGTTTTTTCGGACCGGTAAAGTCTGACGGTTTGGCCTTTCGGAGGTTGGGCGGTTTGGTTAAAGTTTTAATTTTTGGCTTTCGGCAACAAGCGGGAGACAGTTATTAAAAATATCAAAGAAAAAATTTCGGCTGTTTCAATCGCTTGGAACCGATCGGAGAACTTTTTTTAAAAAGGTTGTGTATGGGGTTTGACCGTCGAATTTCGGCGGTCGAACCCTAAAAGAATGACCCTAAACCCTAAAAAAAATTATAAGTTTACATAAAATTTTATAACTCATATATATTTTATAAGTTATAAATTTTATAAGTTACGTAAGTTATATAAATTTATAAAAAAAAATATTAGTTTATAAATTGTATAATTTTCATTATAAATTTATAAGTATATAATATAAGTTGTATAACTTTAATAAATTTTATAAGTTATATAAAATTTAAAGTTAAATAAAGTTTATAAGTTATACAAAATTTATAAACTTTATAAGTTTATAAATATTACATAAAGTTTCTTATTCTTATATAAATTTATAAGCTTTATAAGTTTATAAGTTTTATAAATTATATAAGTTAATAAAGTTTATAAGTTATATAAATCTTTAAGTTTTATAAGTTATATAAGTTTTTAAAGTTATATAAGTTATTAAAGTTACAATAGTTTTTAAGTTTTATAAGTTTGTAAGTTTTTATATTCCGACGGTCAAACCCTACCCCCCAAAAAATTAAAAAATTAAAAAATTTCAACCCTAAAACCTAATTAAAAAAATGTAAGGTTCCGACCGCTAGAATCCGACGGCCGGACGGTGGCTTTACCACTGGATTTCCGGTGGTCAAGCCCGAAATTTAAAAACAAAACAAAACATAAGAATGTAGCCGTTGTGCCCGAGCGCTGGATCCGCCAGTCAAACCACCACCAACTATTTTATTTTATTTTTTAATTAGATTTTCACCTCTATAAATACCAACTTACCTCTTCATTTTAATTACGCTAATTTCTTACTCTCATCCACTATTTGCACTCCGATTCTTGATGGTCAATTTCATACTATTGATTTTATTTAGCAATTGTTCTCTTTATTTTGTTACTCTACCCAAAAAATGTCCAAAGATTTCACATTCCGTCTCCATCATCACTACCTCCCTTGCTCCTCGACCTCAATGCGATATTTCGTGAATTTGTTCGCAAAAATATTGATTTGAATGCTTCGGAAAGTTAGCGTCACAATTTATGGAAGGAGGAGGTTCGTTACCGGACGAGCTGCTTATGGGAGATTTTTGTTCCCTCTTGTGGAAACCTTCCATCCCATCCGACGACATCTCAATGTAAAATTCCAGCGAAATCGAGCAAATCTCGAATTTGGCTCGAATTTTACCAGAAGGTTCCAATTCTGGAAAAATGCCTCGACCACTCGGCTATATGGGTGCTTGCTGAATTGGTTCAGGCTTCCTAGGTTGTTTTTTAATTATAAATAGTTTAGCAATAATTTTTATGGAATTTGAAAGTAGAGGTTATGGATCGCTAAACAATCACATAAAAATGGCACATCAAGTAGAATTTGGAATAGAACCTACTCAAACCCAATTTTCGGGTAGTGGGGTTCTAGTAGAGTTGGGATTGGAGGTACGTGTTCTTCTAATCTTTTTCGATATAATGAAAATCGAAATAAGGATGGTTTTGTAGATTTAATTTGTTCAGATTGTCTTTCTTTTAGCTTTCCCGAAAGTTGTAACATTGAACATTATGTGCGAGCATACTTAAATCTCGCATTTAGTAGATTCGACCATAAATCACACACTACTTATCAAAAAAATGTTTTCTTAAAAGAAAGAGAGAATTGTGTCAATTTTTTTCGACTTTAGAACATCAAAAAGTCTCTATATGTAGTAATATGTAGTTCGATCATTGGCATAACACATGCTTATAGGGGAGTAACTTGCCATTGGGTAAATGGTGAATGGAAAGTACATAAAAGAACAATAGCTTATAGAATATTTGATAAAACACATAATGTAACAAATATATACTCTAAAAAAAATCAACTTTACCCAGTATATTTTCAACTAAGTTGGGGTCTGGGGGGTCTGATGTATGCGGCCTTACCCTTGTAATTATACAAAGAGACCGTTTCCATTTTGCGACCCACGCAGGGTATCGATCCCTGGACCTCATAGTTGTAAGGTTTAGTTGCTCACCACTTGACCCACCGGGACTTGATTAACAAATATATACTCTATGATAATGAATATACTAGAAGAATATAATTTATAAAAATAAATATGTAGTATTTCTTTTGATAATGCATCTCCTAATGATGCATGTATACCTAAATCAAAAACAATTGTGATTATTCGTTTGGTGGTCGTTTTTTTATATTACATGTATTTAGTATATTATTAATTTATGTGTACAATACGCATTAAGATGTATCGATTTAAGTTTCAATCCAATTAAAATGGCTATAAATTTTTTAGCAAATAAACCTAAAATAATAAAAGAATTGTTTAGATTTGTACTGAAAATGGTATTAGGCCCATTTAATTTAGCATAGATGTAATAACTCGTTGGAACTCAATTTACCATATGCTTAATTAAACAATTGCTAATAAAGATTTAATGTATAAATTTTTAATAGTAACTACAATCATATATCTTTATATCCGGTAAATTGGAAAGATACTGAATTTTTTTTTTATAATTGTTAAAATATTTTAATGATTGTACCAAAGAATTATCTCATGTATATAAGTCACTTCACATCTTATTGTTTCCGTTTGTGTTGGTATAAGAGAAATAATACAAAATTATGAAAACGAAATTGGTTTACAAACTGCCTTAAAAGCTATTAGACAAAAATAGTTTAAATATCTTCTGGATATACTAATATTTTACCTAGTAGCAGCCATTTTAGACCCCCGAATTAAATTAGAAGATTTAACAACATATTTAGAAGATTATTACAAAAGATTTAAAGACGAGAATGATGAACTATTTAAAGATTATAGGGCAATAATTGTAATAGTAACTACTTCATTAAACGAGTTATATCTAGAATATCAAACATTCTTATATATTACGGCTCAGCCTTCTAGGGTATCTGGTTCTAGTGGAAGTAGTTCTAGTGAAACCTCGAGATTTGGGAGTCTAAGGAACCGATTATCCGGTAAACGTCCCAGGCCTTTGCCAAGTTCCCCACTTGTGGAACTTGACTATTATTTAATTACTACTTTTGAGATTACACAGATATGTGTAGAAGAGAATGGCAATATGTTCGCTATTCTTGGCTGGTATAAGAGCAAATCACGAGATTTCCAATATTATCGGTTATGACAAAAGAGGTTCAAGTATGTCCAGTTTCAACCATTGTCGTAGAGCAAATATTTAGCTGAGGAGGGTACCTTTTAAACGATCACCATTCAAACTTAAGCCCCTAGATGTTGGAATATCAAACGTACCTGCAGGATTGGATAGCAACAGAGCATATAGATCAAGAACATCCGCCTGTTGAAGATGATCCATTCGAAACATATGAAGATACGGGATTGGCAAGCACATCAAGCCCAATCGACCTTGAGTGATCAAACAAGCAATTAAGGTAAGAAATTAAAAAAATACGTGGACTTTAATTCATTTATGTATACATATATAAATGATACGTAGGCCATTTGATTATAAATGTTAATTCAAGACTTTCCCTCCTTTATTTTATTTTTAATTATATGTAAATTAATTTAGATTATAAATATAAATATTTTATATTATATGTTTATAATTTTATTTATAGGTTTATTACTTTATTATATATTTGTAATTTATAATTTTTATTTTAAGTTTATATGTTTTTTATATTAAATATTAATAACATATAAAAATAAAAATTATAAATGTAAGTAAATGAAACTTATAATATATTTTAAATTTTATAGATTTATATAACAAACTTATGAGAAATTAAATTTTTTAAAAGAAAATTCAAGTAATAAGAAGGTTTTAAAAAACTAAAAAAAAAGTCAGTTGCACCGAAGGTTACAATTGTATTACCAATTGTGCCGGACCCGTCATAAAGCCGCCCGAAATTGTGAGCCCATCACCCGTCAATTGTACCGACAAAAATCATAAACCGTAGTAACCAGAACTGAAAAAACCCAGATAACCAAGGTTATGGTTACGGTTTGCATTTTTTAAAATCGTCAACTGAAAAAAATTGGCGGTTAGATAATCACCAACCGAAACGCTTGTCTATAGCCATGTCGTGCTTGGTTGGGGTATTTGTTGGCCCGGAGGTTCTTACTCAAAAACTTTTTTTGAAAAAAAAAAATGGCCAACATGTAGGGCAAGGGGGGAAAATTCATTTTTTTAATTAATTAATTAAAATAGAAAATAATATTAAAAATAATCAAATTCTAATTAAAAAATGTAAAAATAATAAAATAATATTTAAAATATTTTATTTTATAAAATTTTATTAAATAAAATCTTTTTTTCTACCTAATAAAGTTGAAAATGAGATTTGAGTAAAATAAAAAAGTGAAGTGGGGTATTTATAGGCATTAAGAGTGAAGATTTTTTTATTTGCAAACAATGTGGGATAAATAAAGATTCAATATTAGCCATTCATCTTAAATATAGATTAATCTTAGTCGTTTATCTTTATATTTCCACTGAAAATAGATGTAAATAAAAATTTGATAGTATTTTTCAAAAATTCTAAAATCCTAAACCTAAAACCTAAAACCTAAAACTCAAATCCTAAATTCTATACCCTAAAACCTAAAGTTTTATATAAAGTTATATAAGTTATAAAGTTATATGAGTTTATATGAGTTATGTGTTATAAATTTATGTTATATGAGTTTATAAGTTTTATATAAAATCTATAAACTTATAAACTTTATTAAATTTACATAAAACTTCATAATTTTATAAAACCTATAAACTTTATATAACTTATAAACTTATAATTATAAACTTTATATAATTTATAAACGTTATACAACTTATAAATTTTATTAAATATATATAACTTAAAAACTTTATATAACTTATAAACTTTGTATAATTTATAAAAATTTATATGAATTTTTAAATTTTATATAAATATTTATACACTTAAAAATGTATGTAAAGTTATAAAAAAAAATTATACACTTAAATATATAAACTTATAACAAAAAATTGTACACTTAAAAATTTATATTATAACAATTTAAAAAAATATATATAAATTTATAAAATTAAATGCGACCATGAGGTTCAATCTGTGTTAGAACCATATTGAACTCATCCTGAAATCGGATGGCTTACCCGGATGGCCTAGCTGATTAAACACGCCCTAGGCTGTCCAGTGAAGATTTTGAATTTAAAAGAACCTTAACCCGACAGGTTTCGCACGGGTTGGTTCAGTTGGCCCTGACCCACCCACATCTACTATGGCTCATAGTAGCACTGGGCATCGGTTGCGGTAAATTTCGCTCCGCCCGCGCCCGCTCCCCGCCAGACCCGCGTCCGCGCGGGTAGCGGGTGGACGCGGACGCTATTTTTGTGCTCGCATTTGTTAGCGGGCGGGACGCGAGTAACACTTTTTTATTATGCGGGTAACAACCGCACTGCACCGCACCGCCAATATTTCGCGGTGCGGTTAACAGCTCTTCGCGGGCGGTTCACGGAATATATTTTCAAAACCGCAATTTTCGTAGGCGGGACGCAATATCGGCTATTTCGGCACCGCCCGCGCCGCTTGCCATGGCTAGTTCATAGTTCTGCTAAAAGGAATGAAACGGAATCTAATTGAATTTTGTCAAGTAGATACGTAATGAATGAATTTTAAGAACATCTGGTGTAACTCGGAAATTCCCTTCACGAATAAAGGGAACAAAGGAAAGTTTTCAAAAAAATTCTAGAACTTTGGCTGCTTCCTGTTCCTGAACGCTAACGAGGGATTTTCCTGGTCAAACTTACACGCTATATTTCTGCCCATTTGTAAATATTTTGACACTTTGACGATTCTGGATCTGATCGACATACGAAAAGTTCCGTAGGCAAGGCTTTTCTTTACTCGTTCCCCTGTCCTCTTTTTGGGTTACGAAGAAATTACTCTGAATCAGCTTTTGTTTTGGGTGCTTCACTTTACGTTTTCATGGCACTCTTCATCAACATCAAGTGGTGTTGAAACTTATTTTTGAGCTCCTCTCTGGAACTCTGAGGTGGGTCCGTCAAGATCGGGCAGACACTGGGAAAATAACTGGTAGGGGAGAATAGTTGCGGTCAGTTTGTCAGGTGATGCTTGAAAGATTGACCTTCCGGACATTAGGCATTAACTTGGGCGATTCAAAAATAATAGGCGTTTCGAAAGATTTGGTCTCAGAAGTTTGAGATTTTCTCTATTAAGAAATCACCCTGAATCGATTCTACTGTTTATCAGCTTTTGGATGCTTCAGTATACCTGTTATTGGCCCTCCTGTGATTTATACTTATTTTGAGCTCCTCTCTGGAGTTTTGAGGTGGGCCGTCCAGAATCTGTGGGCAGTTACTGGAAAACTGTTCTGGGAGAATATTTGAGATCAGTTTATCATATGATGCTTGGAAGATTTGACCTTTTGGACATTTTATAGTGACTGAGCATTAAAGAACAACAAGAGGCACCGGTGGTTTTATTTCATTGTTTTCTTCTTGTTCAGTGCTATGAGAAGTATCCTGAGCAACTTTCAAGATGAGGATTAAAGAGAAAGGAGGTATATTTCTTATAGTGAATTTTGTTCTGCTTTTTACTATGCAAGCGACTGGCTCGCAAAGCAAGTGGGAGGAACAAGAGCCTTTGTTGGCTTATTTAATGGAGCTGGGGGTGATAAATCAGGAGAAGGTATATAACTATTACTATGAACTAGTTTGATTTTTGTGCATTGAGAAATTTCTTCCTGCTAAGCTTTGTGTATATTCGTTGATGATGGCTTCTGATTTTTATTCAAAGAAATCTCTCGCGTACGCCCTTTCACTCTAACTTCTGTGTGTCTTTTTTTAAATCCAGTATCAGGTAATTCTGTCAAATGTTAAACTCAGGGTTTGTGCTTCAGGCAGCGCCTGATATTGGATTTTGATGTCTCACCAGTAATCCTCTCTCAAAACTTTTCACAGTTTGTTAAATTTGTGAATGTTCAATCAATAATATATCATCTTGCTGATAAAACGTTGTCACGTTCATATTGACAGTGTGCACTATGACGTTTCTGAACTTCTATAAAGAGACTGCAATGCTCGAATAGTAGTTTTACTTAAGTTCGTGAACCTGTAATGTGAAGTCTATTTCTCTAATCCACCCATAATCTGCAGGCAGAATTGTTACGAGGTGACTGTATGCTCGACTGGTTACATTCCAAGAAAAATGGACAAGTTCTTGGATTAGAGTTAATATTAGAGAGGTCAACTTATAGTGACAAATTTCTGAGCAGCAGGGCCTCTAGATTAAATTTCTATGACACACTCGATGCCTTACTCAATCAGGTAGATCAAGTACTTGAAGATTGTGCAAGGGAAAAAAAAATTATGCTATCTGATGCCAGCGAAGACTCCTATTCAGATATTTGTCTCACCAGATATTATAGCTTCTTATTTAACCATCGCTGTTCTTCTGCACGACGTGCCTTAGCTCAGACATCTGGAGAAGCACCTGCTCTGTCTCCAATTCTTGTACCTACTCCTGCCCCTTCATTTCCTCTTGCTCCTCATGAAATCCCAGCTAGCCCTCCATTGCTGATTTTCCCTCCAGATTTTGGCAAATCTTCTGATATAGCTTCAGGGGAACATTCAAGCAATCAGAGGGCCAGCAATAGAACCGTTATAATTGCGGTT
The DNA here is from genome assembly GCA_028565015.1 of Pinguicula moranensis. NCBI lineage: Eukaryota > Viridiplantae > Streptophyta > Magnoliopsida > Lamiales > Lentibulariaceae > Pinguicula > Pinguicula moranensis. The sequence goes on along the minus strand of JAOWBN010000813.1, from coordinate 8,422 downwards.
GTCGTAACAGCAACAGTGACTATCGTCATTACTGCATTTTTCTTCCTTTTCTGTCGGAGATGCTGCCCATTTGGCTCTCCCAGGGGTAGAAATGATGAGAGGCCACTTCTCAGCATAAGCTTAGGCCACCAGTCCACAGGTATGCTTTGTATATGATATATGTTCCTTATATTTTATGTAACTTCTCATTTTTTTCTCATTGTCTCAGCTGATTCGCAGAAATCATTCCGTCTTGGTAGCCAGGTTGATGAAGAAAAGTTTGGGGATCAGTCATTCCACAACAAAGTGAATCATAATAAAGTTAGCGAGAATTTCTCTGTTGAATCACATTATGTAAGCAATTCAAAGATTGAAATTCCAGTTACCACTACTGTAGTGTCTGCTGCCATCTCAGCAAAAAATTCTTTGGAGATGCCGCCTAGATTGTGGGACAAGCCTGTATTGCCTCCACTGAAGCCACCACCAGGAAGGGCTGAGCCTCTTAAACCACCTGTGGGCAATGCAGCTTCTTTGCCACCTCCACCTTCCAGACTGATATCATCGCCACTTTTAAAACCTTCTCCCAGTGTCTCAAATGCACCGCCGGACAGACCAAAACCTCCTCCGCCTCCTATACCTGGTCCATTCAAACCTTCACCTGTAGGCACCGTGGTTCCTCCCCCACCCCCACTTACTCCAGGTGTTAACCTGGTTCCTCCTCGTGCACCCCCACCTCCAGGTGCTGGTGTTGCTCGTCCTGTGCCTCCAGCACCTCCGGTTGTTGGCGCGCCTCCACCTCCACCTCGACCACCAGCTATTGGCGTGAAGCCCCCTCGAGTTGTACCTCCTGGACAACATCCTCCAGCAAGTTCCATTTTAACTGGAGAAGTTGCGGATGGCACTGCTAAAGCTAAACTGAAACCATTCTTCTGGGACAAAGTATTGGCAAACCCTGACCATTCAATGGTTTGGCATCAGATCAAGTCTGGATCATTCCAGTGAGTCTTTCTCTCAAACTCATTGTTTTCTCTTATTATTTAATATATGAATTGTCTGATGGAAAAATTTGTCTCAGATTTAACGAAGAGATGATCGAAACCTTATTTGGCTATGCCCCTGCTGAGAAAAACAAGAATGAAGGAAAGAAAGAGTCTTCTCCCCAGGATGGTTCTCCTTATATCCGATTAATTGATCCGAAAAAGGCACAAAACCTATCAATTTTGCTCAAAGCATTGAATGTGACTACAGAGGAAGTTTATGATGCACTAGTTAAAGGTAAGTTGTTTCAATTGCCAGTCTTGAATTTTTATAGTCGTTTATAACCTTATAGCTGCTGAAAATCTTTTGATATAAAAGGGAAAATATTTTACGTAACGATTAAGTCGTATAGTAAATCTTTCTCTCCAGTCTCCATGCAATTTTGAAGGATCCTGTTCTCCTAATTAAAGAATAATGAAGGTAAAATTAATGGGGATTTTGTGATTGATTTATCTGAATGACTATAAACCACAAGTGTTTATGATATATTGAAACGTGATATTGGTTTAGGTAGACTTATACTGCTTCTGGTTGATTGATTCTATGTAAAACGAGGTAACCTATTTTCTCTGAATCAGGTCATGAGCTTCCTCCTGAACTCATTCAGACTTTATTGAAAATGGCGCCGACAACTGAAGAAGAACTAAAACTTAGACTCTATGCTGGCGAACTTTCGCAACTTGGCCCAGCTGAGCGCTTTCTTAAAGTCTTGGTCGACATTCCATTTGCTTTTAAAAGGCTAGAATCATTGCTTTTCATGTGTACTCTTGAGGAGGAGATGTCACTGTTGAAAGAATCCTTTGCAGTGCTCGAGGTGAGAAATTGTTGGTGCTAATTGTATGCGGACTACATGTATATCTAACTCTGGACTGTGCTGCCATTATCAGCTTGATATTTACTCCCATATCTTTCCTAGATTATGCATTTTGATCGATAATCTGTTATATTCATTATTTGTCCTTTGTCCGATTTGTACAGGCGGCTTGCACAGAACTTCGAGAAAGTAGATTGTTTCTCAAACTTCTCGAGGCTGTCCTCAAAACGGGAAACCGCATGAATGATGGAACGTTCCGTGGTGGGGCACAAGCATTTAAGCTTGATACCCTTCTGAAGCTATCAGATGTAAAAGGAACGGATGGAAAAACAACGTTGTTGCACTTCGTTGTTGAGGAAATTATCCGTTCGGAAGGCAAAAGAGCTGCTCGAGATGCCAAAGCTACAAGCAGCACGTCGAGCTTTAAGTCTGATGATCTACCAGACGAGCAGTTGAGAAGCCTTGGTCTCCAGGTGGTTTCCAGTCTTGGCGACGAGCTTCAGAATGTCAAGAAAGCTGCAAACTTGGATGTTGACAGCTTAACTGGAACAGTGGTCAATCTCGGAAAAGGATTTGTGAAAGCCCGAGATTTCCTAAATTCGGACATGAAAACCGTACGTGCAGAAAGCGGGTTTCACCAGATATTAAGTAGCTTTGTGCAGACTTCTGAGATTGATATAACACGGGCTCTAGAGGAGGAGAAGCGAATAATGGTCCTGGTGAGGAGCACATCAGCTTACTTTCATGGCCATTCTGGGAAGGATGAAGGGTTGAGATTGTTCGTCATTGTCCGGGACTTCCTCATAGTTTTGGATAATGTTTGTAAACAAGTGAAAAAATCCCCTCAGAAGCTGCATAGGCCGTCTAAGGAAGAAGAAGATCCAGTTGCTAATCCTTCAGAGCCAAGACAAACAAGACCTTCCATTGATCTTCAGCAGATGATATTTCCAGTCATTACAGAGAGGAGAATGAATGAGTCAAGTTCGGAGGATGAATCATAGTTTTCAGACAGGAGCTTTCACGGATCCATCCTAGTAAATTGTCTGTCTCACATTTTGTTACTGTTATATATGAAAGCTTAGCTTCTTGCATTTTCAAGATTATGCATCATTTCCAGTTAACTCCATATCCAGAAAAAAAAAAAAAAAAGTAATGAAAATCAGTCACATTTTTATATTGACAAATTTAATTATTTTATACAAAATTTAGTATCCATCTAAAATTTATATATAATCGCAGTTTTAAGCCCCTGTTTTGCGCAGCCTTCTTAAAATTATAAGTGGATTATAAGTACTTTTTTTTTCAAAAAATAACTCATCAATCTCGTAGTTCGAGGTTCTTAAAAGCCAATTATAATTTTAAGAAGGCTAAGCAAAATGGGTTCTAAGTCAATTCTTAACTACATTACTACAGTCTTCCGTCTCTGTCATTATTGGCTGGATCAAATCCTTTACAAATATTTTTGTTTTTTCCAAAAAAAAAAAAAGATTGCAGCTCGTGAGAATGCGGTTGAAAACAGAATTATATCCGGCTTTCTATGTTTCCCAAGCTAGACAATGACATATGTATATATTTAAGCTTCACACCATTGATCCCTATGTACCCGAGTCATTTGTATAGTCATGCCATATTTGATGTGTGACCATATTCGAATAATCAGTGGCAGAGTCGCAGAGAGACAATGAAAATCAGTCCCTGGGTCCAAACTGTTTCACAACTTTTACCATCCAGCAAAACGTAGTTACGAGAATGGTGTTCAGTAGTCATTTATTATAACCTATCCTCGTAGGTGCTAATTGATTACAACGCCAGAGCAATATGGATGCAGTGCAGACCCCCACCCCACCCCCGCAAGGCGATTGATGAAATCCCAGTAAGGACAAAAGTACATTTAAAAAAGCCTATTCTACTACTTTCCTATATTTGTCTTGTAATATAAAATTAAATGACTTTACATAAAACTGCTCATGATTTTGATTTGGCAAGTTTTGACAGCCAATCACGTTGGTGATGTAAACTACTCATCATATTTACTGCTGCAACCAAACAAGGACAGAGACAGAGATACACACAATTGACCGCGCGTTGTACAAGAATCAAAGTTGAATCCAACCCTACCAATTTACTCGTGATTTTCTGGCATCAAAATCCTGTTCTCCAACACATGTAAATTCCTGGTTGGTTCACGAAAATGGACATGGGAATGGGAGTCCCTTGAAGAATAAATAGTCCATTAAAATTAACAAGTAGTGAATACTGTCTTCTCCGTCTGGCGCCTTTTCCTGGCCTTGCATTTACTTCAAGCACCCTTTTTCTATTCATTTCTGATCCATCAGGTTGGTTGTCATCTTCTTCATAGTACCGAGATTCTCATTTTTTACTCGCCTGTAATTTCCATATTTTCTGGCTTTTAATGTGTTGGGCTCTTCTGATTTCCGGCTCGGTTCAGGTCCACTTTCTCTTACTGATACCACATTGCTTGCAGGCATCCATCCCTGTAATGGAACAACTTCTCTGTGGGTGCATTTTCTTTCTCAGCATTTGCGCAGAAATCTTGGGAAAGTTGTTTAATGAGAAATTCGTTTTAGGTAGCTGTGTTGTTTGAATTGCTGCTTTCTGAAAACGAAAAGGCATAGGCAGAATATTAATGTTAGCCAAGAGTGGAAAAGTTTTCTACTCTTCATATCAACTTCCTTTTCTTGCTTCATTGAGTTGGGAGATGAAACAAGAGCAATTAATAGCCTTGTAAAGTAAAGGAGATAGCTTTCTTAAATTTCTCTTTCAACTGCAAGGAAAGTTTCTTGCTTTCAGCTACAAGAATATTCTTTGAAGCATTGCAAGCTAACAACAGTAGGGAGAAGTAGATGGGAGAAAAGAAGAAAGAAGTACCCACTGTTTGGTTTTCTTTGAAGAAGTCATTCCACTGCAAATCAGAGCCATCAGATGTACACAATCCGAAGACCAGGAAGCAATTGACCTCAATCTTGACAAGGAAAACCGGTAGGTCTGGCTGTTCAAGGTCTATTTCAAATCTCAAAGATGTGATTCATGGAAGCAAGAGGCATCTGGAAAGACCCCCAAGTTGCAGTCCAAGATCCATTGGGAGTAGTGAATTCATCAACCCAATAGCCCATGAAGTGATACTGAGCAACTCAAGATGCGAGCTCAAAATCACTGGCTTTGCTGGTTTTCATGAAGGATTCAGCAGCGCCGGCGCCGGCGTGGAAAATGGCGGACGAGGTTCAACATATGTGGGGACATTAAGGCCCGGGACTCCTGGTCCTGGAGGACACCCCACGATGCATTACTTCAATCCCTCTTTCACGAATTCTTCAACTCCTCGAAAGGCGAGATCTTTTCTGACAGAAAGGGAAGGGCTTGCAAATGGGGTCTCTGCTAAAGGCTTTACATCCCAGAAAACAGCACCCTCCGAAAAAGATTGTAATGGGTCTAATGGCCTTGCTTGCCAGAGGTGCGGGGAGCAGTTTGTGAAGTGGGAAGCTCTTGAATCGCACCACCTTTCCAAGCATGCTGGTTAGAATCACCGTCTTCTTAAAGTCTTGTTTTCCCTTTTCTTGTTTTCATTCTCTACTGCAGATGCCTTGAATATTCTCCTAGTTTCAGGATGGGAGGTTTCCCATTCTTGCTGCTTTTACTTTTTGCCATCCTCTTTTTCCTTCAAAGCGTTGAACTCTAGGAATTTTTACCGTCTTCTTTTTCCTTCAAGAAAAAAGTTGTCTGCCGAAAATGCATTGAACACTAGGAAGTAGGAACCGCAAACCTTTAGCGGCATATTTCCAAACACCTATTCTGCGATAATTTGCATCACCATTATCTACATTTGATCAATTCCTCTGCTTTTTGCACAGTGACTGAACTTGTGGAAGGCGACTCCTCGAGAAAAATCGTCGAAATCATCTGCCGTTCCGGCTGGTCCAAATCCGAACACCGTGTTGCTAGAATTGACAGGGTGTTGAAATTTCACAATATGCAGAAAACCCTCTCCAGATTCGAGGATTACAGAGACACGGTAAAAGCAAAAGCCAGCAAGCTCGCCAAGAAACATCCCCGCTGCTTGGCGGATGGCAACGAACTCCTTCGCTTCTACGGAACCACCGTGGCGTGTTCGCTTGGCATCAACGGATCCTCCAGCCTCTGCGTGTCGGACAAGTGCTGCGTATGTCGGATTATCAGGCACGGATTCTCAGTGAAAGGAGGAATCGGAGTTTTCACTACTTCAACCAGCGGAAGGGCATTTGAATCCGTTGAACTGAGCGAGGATGATCCTTCGATAAGGCTGGCGTTGATTGTTTGCCGAGTTATCGCCGGTAGGGTCCACCGTCCGCTTGAGAACATCCAGGAGATGACCGGGCAGATGGGGTTCGACTCCTTGGCAGGGAAAGTGGGTCTGTATTCCAATATTGAGGAACTTTATTTGCTGGATCCGAAAGCTCTGCTTCCTTGTTTTGTCATCATATGCAAAGCATGACCTGACGAACAAAAAATGTGGATACTTCTGGAGTCGTATTTTACTTGGTTAGTAATCTAGAATTTGATTTGTATTACAAATTGCTACCAAACCAACCATAAACAGTATATCCCACCTTTTAGGCAGAGTTTGGAGAAGATGAGATGTACGCCGTCGTACTTTGGTCTATAAAAAGAGATCAAGAGACTGTTTCTGTGGAGACCATCGGCTCTTCGAATACACACACAAAACACAAAAACCGTTCACCTGCATAAACAAGGAGATGAATTAATATACATTTAATGAGTTGGAGAGCAGTTAAGTATATAAGAAATAGGTATATAGGTAAAGAAGTATGTGCTATCCCGATACATGCTAAGTATACCCTGTATAATCCCCCATACCCCTATCTCTCTACCTTTAGAATAGTAATCCTACGTCTTCAACCCGCTCTATCAGAGGTCATGTCCCCGGAGAAGTCTAATCCCGCTAAATTCAATCGAAGTTGCTCCTCCCACGTCCTCATAGGTCTCCCTCGCCCACGCTTCCTTTCAACCTGAATTCCTTCAACTCTCCTAACAGTTTCGTCAATATGCCTTCTGCGTACGTGTCCAAACTATTGCAGTCTTCCCTCTTTCAACTTTGTACCAATAAGTGTAATACTCAACGTGTTCCTAAAAAATCCATTGGGGAGCTTATTTAGTCTCATACAACCACACATTCACCGCAACATTCTCATCTCCGTCACTTCAAACTTCTGCACATGCGACAACCTCATAGCCCAACAGTCTGCCCCATATAACATGGTTGGTCGTATAACCGTATTCATCCCTCTATCGTCCGGCATATCATCAAAATTGCATGCCATATATTCCGCCTTTGAACGACTCAAGCGTAGTCATTTTGTCTCTAGTGTCACCCTCCAACGTTCCAACTTAACATTGACCTCCTCTTTTGTCTCTGCTACTAAGACAATATCATCCGCGAATAACATACACCATGGGGTCTCATCTTGTATATCCCGGGAGAGCACATTCATAATCACCGCAAAAAGAAATGGACTCAGAGCAGAACCTTGATGCAATCCTGTATTCACCGTAAAATACTCAGTGTCTCCTACTGAGGTCCGCACACTAGTCCTAGCGCTCTCATACATATCCCTTATATCCCTCATATACATCCACGGGACATTCTTGATTTCTAAATATTCCCAAATCACCTCTCTGGGTATAGAATCTTACGCCTTCTCTAAGTCTATGAAGACCATATAAATCCTAAATATAATAGAATCCTACATAAATCACAATTCCTATTATCTTCAAGAGTATCACCGTGATTAGAAGTCTTGAGAGAGTGAAAGTTATTAGGGCACTTCTCTAAGATGATCTTTATCAACTTTTCTTAAGATGATGGGAGGGTATTGAAACGCCAGCTTGTCTCAGAGATCACGAAACAAGGAAGTACCAAACAAAAATTGATCATCTTATTCCCATCGGTTACTACTCACGGAAAAGATCGGTAGCTACAAAATTCTATGATAGATCCAGGCGCTCAGATTGTAGATCACTGAACTACGAACACACTCTCAAAATTTCAAGATGATCGAACCACGATGAGTATCGATTAGGCTATCCGATCAAATCCGTCAGCAATAGAAAATCCTTAAAAATAGAAACAAAAGGCAATAGAGTATCTTAATATGCACCAAAATACACTTGAACAACACTAGTGAACAAGGAGAATAGAATTCGATTAGTACACTTTGATCAAAGGGGACGAGATCAAAAAGTTGTGTCAGCAGTATGGGTCTTATACCATTAAACAAGACTGATTGAAGACCCAAATATGGGTAAATTTCTAATGAATCATACCTCTAGTCGTGTACCATTATTTTTGGGTGGGGAGGGAAAAATAAATCGTAATTAAAATAGAATTATACACAAATCACAACTTTGATTCTCCTCAAGAGTATCACCTTGATTAGAGATTTGAAAGAGTGAAAACCCTTAGTGTACTTCTATTTGGTGATCTTTATCAAAAAATCCCTTGGATTCAATAATGTGGCAAATCTGAGCAACAAAAAATCTTGTACATTTTCAAAGTATGTCTATATGCCCCCGAGG
>JAOWBN010000802.1:0-11387 GCA_028565015.1 Pinguicula moranensis | reverse complement strand
CCTTCTGCGAGAATCTGCAGTAACCCGGCGAAGATCATCGATGGATGCAGAACGAGAAGACGGTAAAACTCCCAAATCAATACGCCATTGGAGGCCTCTGAGATTCCCAAAGCGACATGAACCTCCAGAACAAGAAGCGGTTTCCCGCACGACCGTATCTGATGGAACCATGGTCATGTGCGACAGTATCTTCCTTTTCCTTTGACCCCTCGAATTCAGTTGAATTTCTCAACGAATCAAGCAGAAATATCCGGCATGATCTCCTAGAAATAGCCAAAAATCGGTTTAACGGAAACCCTCCTCCCCGAAGACTAAAAAAATTGGGAATCTCTAACAAAATTGGCAGAATTTAGGAAACCCAACAAGCTCACAAACCACAAGTATCCTCCTCGTCTTTGTGCAACATCACAAGCTGACCCTTTCAGATTGAAACCCAGCAAAAAGCCAATAATTTGAGCCCAAGGATAATGAATAGGGGAAGAGTAGAGTCTGTGACTTTACGAATCATTGTGATGTACAGAATAAAGCAATTATCCTAAACACAACGTCAGCAGAAGTTTTGGCCGCCAGCAACAGCAAAAACCGGAGTTTGTTTATGTCTTTTCCGCAATTCGCCAATGAAATCCCGAAATCTTCGATGGTCACTTGCAGAGCCGGAAAGAATTTCACAATGGAAAAAGTCTTTGAAACCTATTACCCAAACAATCAATGAAGAAGTTGCAATGGGCAAATAATTTTTTTTCTTTTCTTGTGTCTGAACAGAAGAATAGTGTTGAATTGGAAAACCAGAACACCCACCTAATCATGAACTCATATAGTCTTCTTCTCTTCTCTGTAATATGTTGTTGGTTGGGTTGGAAGTTGCTATCTCTCATTTTTATTTACCGAGTTTAAAATTGACTTTAGGGTAATCCCAAAGGCTGGTTTAGGGTGGAGAACCTAGACTAATTTTAGAAGTACGGATACCATGTTTTTTTTGTAGAACAGACGTGTAAAAAAATTTCAATTATTTTTAGTATGAAAAAATAAATAAAAGAGTAAGCAGTCTCCCCACGAAACGACGTCGTCATCATCCTTCAAAAGCCTCTTGTGAGCCTATCCTATCCAGAGTGATGTGGACAATGCGTGGCGAATACGAACTCAGCGGTAAAATGACAAACTTTGAGAGGCAGAACAGAAAGAGGCGTATATGTATATGCTGACTCGAAGGAAGTTGTTATCGTGGGGGGCAATAAACATACGCAAATTGGAGCAATGGGGTTGGGGGGATTAGAGCACTATAGAAAGAGTACGTTATGTTAAGTAAGATGGTTAATTGCATCTTCAATTCCTATGTTTGCATTGCACGGGGACATTTGGGAAAATGGAAAAATTTGAATTTTGCATCATTTTCTATAAATTAGTAGTCACCTGTTTCAATTCAACGAATCTCTAGACAAATGTGGTGTGGGGTAACAATGTCAATTTTGTTGTATGCCAGCCGGCCCACCGAAACAAAACAAAGGAGTTCTATTTTATTCTCCATGCGAAATCACATGCAGTATTTATTGGCCACATAAGACATCAAATATTTTTATTGGATAAATAGGCTGATTCTGTGGCCTTTTGGTTGCGCATCTCTATCATGATGTTTATTGTTTCTATAGAGGACAAATCAATTAGTAATAGATGAGGGATTCCATCACAAACACAAAGTGCTGTTTATTCATATTATTCTGCCTTTTTATTTATTTATTTATTATTTTGATGTTCAAAACCTTAAAATTTGAGATCCGCGTCATACCTTAGAAGTCTGGTCTGATCAAAGTTTGAATAAATAAGATCCAATAATTAGGTCAACGTCAAATTGTGAGTACAAGATCCGGAACGTTGAGTTTCCAGCAAATAATGTAAACATCCATCCAACAAATAATGTAAGCATCAATCCAGCAAAGCAAAGCTGTCTTTTATTTTCAGTCGTACTCCGTTTTCAAGTTGTTGTTTTTTGTGTGCCTCCAGCCTGCCCTGCTGAAGTAAAAACTGAGAACCGACAAATGATTCTGGACCAGAGGTATTCCTGCAGTGCAGTGGTGCACAGAAATTGAATGTCGACGCAGAGATCATATTATATTATGTGATTTCCTTTTTAAAACTTAGCGTCCCCCATCTTCTCAGTTGTCAATTTGTGGCCACCATTTTTCTCCCTTGAATTTTACAACAATTGTATTTGTAGGGATGGGCAACCGGGTTGGGTATCCAAACCCAAATCGGAATCGGTGGGGCAAAAATCCAAATGGGTCAAATTGATCGAGATCCAGGTATTCGATCAAAAAATTTGGGGTCGGGTACATGTATAGGTTTAGATGACGAATCGGGGTAATTTAAAATTAAAGTTATTTTTTTTTTTTTAATAAAAGTTAAATATCCCATTATCCAATTTCAATCCATCTGCTTACTTCTAATCATCCAATTTTACTTTTCTCTAAATTTTAGATTGCAAAATTTGAATAAATTGAAGTGTAAACCCGACATAAATTGGTGCAACATTTTTTTTTGGAGGTGTATTATATTTTATCCTATATATATCAGATAAAAAATATTTTTTCTTAGATGTTTTTTAATTTATATTCCATCTAAAATATTGCAAGTTCGATTGTTTTCTCCATTGGCATGTGGTTGAATAACTTATTGCTTTTGGATTGTGAATAATAAATATGTAGATTTTTTTATAGTTCTTAATGTCATGATTCTATAATTTTTTTTTTATAAGCCAAATTTCATTAATAAAATATAGTATTTACAGCTTTCTTACCAGGGATAAGAAAGTATAAGATGGAAAAATTAAAGGAAACTAATTACATGTTGTCTCAAAGGGATGAGATGGGGTCTGAGAGTTCAACAACATTGATCAATGGCAGTCAGATATGCAGGCTGTCATGCTATGACTACATGAGTCTTTATAGCGTCATAAAATTCAGCTCGGTCTGCACACCTTATAGTATCATAGTCGTGAGATTGTTGTTGTAATCCACTAAGCAAAGACTTAGTGGTTACAACAATATTGATCTACTGCCCTCCAACTACTTTGGCAGTCATACAAGTATGACAGCAAGTGTCTTTATCGTAGTAGTTGACAATTAATTCAATTCATTTAAATGATTATATTAATTAATTAAATATTTAAATGATTTTATTAATAAATTTAATTAATTTAAATGATTATATTAATTAATTTAATTTATTTAAATTATTATACTAATTAATTCAATTTATTTAATTATTATTTAAATTAATTTAATTTATTTAAATGATTATATTAATTGACTTAAGTTATGATAATTTATTAATACACATATTTGAAAAAAAGATAAATTATTAAAATTGCTCATTTTTGTCAAAAATTGCATACCATTACAGATTTTAGGTAAAATGAGCAAAAAATTTCAATTTTCGGAAAAGTATGAAAAACATTAAAAAAAATATTATATTAATTAATTAATCTTATTTAATTTATTTTTTTAATGCCAAATTTTTTATATATACGGTATTCTATTTACAGACAGAACAAAAGAAGACAATACAAAGGAAATGAAAAGTGGAAATGAAAATGAAAAATTTGGTTTAGACTAGATATCACTGGGAACATAGTGATAAGCTAGTGGTGTGATCCTTGATCATGAGCTGTGTAGTCTGCCTTTTGGACATTCTCTCCGATATAGCTAAGGGTGATCAGATTTATGGCTTTCCTAACCTCATGAATGCACAAGTATCTCCGCATTCAGTTCATTGCCATTACCCACTTTTCATCAAACATGTTATCATGACTATCAACTTATCGATACCCTTTTTCAGGAATATCGGTACATAGCTTCTTTCTGTTTGATGAGCTATTCCTATAATGTGCAGAGAGTATAGCCAATTGGCAAGGGTATTACAGTTCAATTCCAAGGGAGGAAACCAGCTACCTTTACCTACTAGTCCAATTCTCTCAATTTTAAAACTAGTATGAGGTGCTAATCCTCCCTGCTTCTTGCACTTTGAGTGGCTTCATGTGACATTAAAAAACCGATGGACATGAGTAGCAGACAGGAGTTCTTATGTTGCCTCCATGCTGCATCAGTGAGTAGGGGTGGGCGGCTGCTTCACTTGTAGGGACTAATCTGATATGCTTCCAGACTCTTGTACAGTGTGAACTACTATCCTCATCCCGTTACAGTGGATCACATGCAGAAGTGATAGTGACTGCTTCCAGGTTCCACAAGAGGAGGTTGAATAGCTTGGATATCAGCCTGGCATTTTGTGAATATGATTTGCTAACCATGATGAGTAACTTGGTCAGGCAAAGACACGGCATCAAACATGCCGTATGCTAAAGTGGACATCATCTTGGGAATGAGTCGAATGATTTCTTAAAGAGACTGCTTGAGACATTGCATTACTTCCATGATTCACTTCAGATGATCAGTAAGCTGAGGATGTGCTACATCCATGCTGTATCATTGAGTACGAGTGATCATTCATTGTAACTCTTACAAAACAATGTTGATTTCAGCTTCCAGAATCAATCAGGATAGGACTGGAATATACTACAATTCTTGGCCAGCGTGTAGCTTGCACAGGAGTGAGTTGTTTACTACCCCTTGGCTGCCAGGTTAAGAGATTGTAGTATTGCAAGGGCTGTCTCCAGAGTCAAACTAGCAACCTACACTGTACCATAAGAAATTACAAAAAGGATTCATATAGCACAAAGATAGGTAATGATATGGCCATTGTTAGACATGACTAAGCAGCAGACATATAACTCTCAGCATGATGGATTCAGCAGCCTGCATAAGTTAAGATTAAAATTGAAGACATACTAGGGGTTGTATTAGCCAATCTGCCAGATTGTAAAGGAATTTAACATGTCTTTTAGCTCACACCCACAGCCATGTGCTACGTTGAATACTAAAAAGCATGAGTGAATGGATGGGGGTTGATGACATGAAATGAGAATTGTTTCTTTCCATCCAGATGGTCCACATTGTGGACAACCAGATAGAAGTCCATGCCTATTTATTAACTCCCTGTGGGGCACAAGCAGAGAATTCATCCAGGGGAGGGATGGCTACATTACTATGTGCATTTGTTGCTGGAGCCAGAGAAAGCCATGAAGCTATGTCCTTCCAAAGGCTAGTGGATACCGAACACTCGGAGAAGAGATGACGGACAATCTCCTTCCCAGATCTACAGAGAGGACAAGTAATCTCTAGAGTTGCATCAATTATGCCTCTTCTCTGTAGGGCATCTTTGGTAGGAACTGCAAGTTGTATTAGCTTCAAAGAAAAAACACATACCTTTTTTAGTGCAAGGCTATGCCAGATGAGATTAGAGAGCGATAAATGCGAAGCTGGAAAAGCATATTGCGTACCTGAAGTTATAGATCTGTATGCCTCCTTGACAGTGTAAGTCCCGTCCCTGTTGGTGTTGAAGGTGTATTTATCTATTGAATAAGGCATCTTATTTAAATGATTATATACTTAAATGATTACATTAGTAAATTTAATATATTTAAACGATTACTTTGATTAATTTTAATTATTTAAATCATTATAATAATTAATTTAATTATATTAATTATTATATTAATTAATTTAATCTATTTAAATGATTATATTAATTAATTTAATCTAATTAAATGATTGTATTAATTAATTTAATCTATTTAAATGATTGTATTAATGAATTTAATCTATTTAAATGATTTTATCAATTAATTTAATCTATTTAAATGATTATATGAATCAATTTAATATAGTTAAATGATTATATGAATCAATTTAATCTATTTAAATGATTATATTGAAATGATTATATTAATTAATTTAATCTATTAAATGATTATATTAATTAATTTCATTCATTTAAATGATTAAACGAATTAATTTAATCAATTTAAATGATTATATCAATTAATTTAATCTATTTAAATGATTATATGAATCAATTTAATCTATTTAAATGATTATATGAATTAATATCATTTATTTAAATGATTATATGAATTAATATAATTTATTTAAATGATTATATGAATTAATATAATTTATTTAAATGACTATATGAATAAATTTAATCTATTTAAATGACTATTTGAATTAATTTAATCTATTTAAATGTTTATATTAATTAATTTAATTTATTTAAATGATTCAATTAATTAATTTAATCTATTTAAATGATTCTATTAATTAATTTCATTCACTTAATAGTGACATGCAATGAGCCTAGACGGTGCAGGAGGATGGATGATTCCTTGAAAATGAACTGTTATACTCTTGCCCTGCCGTTACATCCACCTTACATTACAGGTATAGCTCACCAAAATGGAAGAAGTTATGTACCAATGCTCCTCAACAAAGGACATTGATAAGTTGATAGTCATGATATCCAATTTGGTAAAAATGGGTGATGGCGATGATCTGAATGCCGAGATGCCGGTGCATTCATGATGTTAGGTGAGCCATATACTCATTCTCCTTAGCTATAAAGGAGGATCTGACGGGAGGGCAAGACATACAGTTCATGATCAGTAATTAGACACCGACTCCATTTTATAGGCTCATTGATCAGAGGATATAGTCTTCACCTGTATAGTTTTCCTTTAATCTTATTTGGTACATACATTATATCATATATAAAATTTGGCTTTTCCCAAAAATAAAAATAAAAATTCATTCACTTAAATGATTATATTAATTAATTTTATTTATTTAAATGACTATATTAATTAATATAATTTATTTAAACGCTTATATTAATTAATTTAATTTATTTAAATGATTATATTAATTAATTTAATTTATTTGAATAAATATTAGTTAATTTAATTTATTTTAATGATTACATATGATTTAAATGATTATATTAATTAATTTAATTTATTAACATTATTATATTAATTAATTTAACTGATTATGTTAATTAATTTAATTTAATATAATTTATTACCACACATATTTTCTTTGAATGGTATCTCGCTCATCGACGTGGAGAAATTGGAATCCTGCAAAAGTTCTGGTTGTATTATGGAACAAGGTGACAGCCCGAGCGCAGGTCTGTTCTTTGATCCATCTGTTATGGTCCCCTTGGAACAGATTAACCAGCTGAGCAGAGGAAACATACTCGTACGGATTCGGGCCTGGGTCCGCGTAACAGATGGCCAGCTAATCAGGTTCGGGCCTGGCTAGGAAGTTTAGGGGACAGGAAATCGTGTTCAGGGCAGGGGAGTTGGGGGATGGGGGAATCAATTACAATATGGTTTTGTCATATTTGGAAGAAGAAGAAAAAAAAGGGAAGAGGAGGAAAAGAAATCCAATCTTTTTTTTTTGGATGAGTAAAATAAATATTAAAGTTTGTTAATCTTCGGTAATTCCGTTAACTCAGTTGCTCCTGATATTAGAGGAGTACATATTCCGTCCATTTTCGAATAACCTATGGTAATCTAAATCGAATAACCAAATTTGTTTGTTTGAAATGCCATAACATAATTTGTTTGGTTCGGTTTTCGATTATAATCGATCGGATTCGGTTAAAATTGCTTTATTTTTATTTTTATAATTTTAGAATGAGTTCAATTTTCAGCTATAACTGATCGGGTTCTGTTTAAAATGAATAAATAAATAAAATTGGTTATTCGGTTATACCAAAAATCAAATAACTAAAAATGTTTGATTATTCGGTTTAAGTCCGATTACAAAACGTTATAACCAACTTTATTCGATCTGATTTCAAATGTTACCATAACTGAACCAAATAAATAAATGTTCAGTTCATCCCTACTCCGGATCACTCGAAAAGCCAATCTATCATCCGTATACAACTACTATCCAAAATATACACAACGTTCTGGCGCACACAACCAATCAATAATCCCAATTCCGGGCTTCCGAAGATCGCGGTGTGTTGCCCAGTTCCCAAAAAGAAATCAGAATTTCAATTGGTGAGTCACAAAGAAATTTATCTTGACCAATTCAATCGACGAGTTAATGGTTTAATTTTACTTATAAAAATTGAATTGAAATGGAAATCGTGTTTTGAGTATAATTTGTAAAACAAATTTTGTTTTTATAGTCCAATCAAAAGTCAATTACTAGAGAGACACTCTGTCTTCTGCCTAACCCCGTCGAGAAATTCTCTCATATCTCCTATCTTGTTGCTAGAATACCCCGTCACTGCTCACCTGCCGTCTATGTCAGCTTGCTCAATTCCACAGTTAGCATGTCCACAGTTAGCTTGTTAAATAATATTTTTGTCCCTTCGGGGACATCCGATAAAATTGGAACGATACAGAGAAGATTAGCGTGGCCCCTGCGCAAGGATGACACGCAATGGAAAAAGTTCCTTTGTAGATCAAATTTGTCTACGCCTGGTGGATTACAAGAAATCATTGAGTTCTCTGATGAGTTGAACATGGTGGTCCTACATGAGAAAAGGATACCACCTTCAGTGATAGCTCAGATGGTGCATTCACCATTGTTGATGGACAATGCTACCTCTATGATCTCTATATCAAATGACTTATCTGGATCAAGCACTTCGAAGGTGCATATCTGTACCTGACGGATGATCTTATTGATTAAACAACAGTGACACAAGCACATGGAGCAGAGTGGACACCCAAGGTTGAGGTGTGAAGTCTAGAATCAAAGAAGGCGGTGAGATTAGAAGGGAAAAGTGGCTGGATGGTTGTCTTGTAAGTTAACTTTGTATCTGTGCCCAACCGGTTATCCCTCTATACGTTACAGGGATAGCTCACAAATTTGGAACGAGCTATGGACCAGTATTCCTATAAAAAAGGGTATCGATAAGTTGATAGTCATGACTTCCAAATTTAGTGAATAGCGGTGGATGGCGATGAACTGAATGCGGAGATGCCGGTGCATTCATGACGCTAGGGGAACCATACACTTCACCCGTAGCTGTAATAGAGGGTATGATGGAAGGGTAGGATATGTAGTGTACGACCAAACAACCACTCACTGACTTTTTCATTATAGTCTCATTAACCTGAGGCTAGCCTTGCATATACGGAATGATGTGCAAGGAGTTCGCCATTTAGTCACTGAAGACCAAGGCGAAAGCTAATTGGTCAGGAGCGGGATAGTAGTTTGTTTTCACTATTTGTATATACTCTTGTAACTGCATTTGTATATATCAAAATTTGGCCTTCCAAAAAGAAGAATTTAAATAAAATAGTCTAATTATTATAATCATTTAAATATATTAAATTAATTAATAAAATAATTTAAATAAATTAATTAATTAATATATTGATTAATATAATTACATTAACTAATGTAATCATTTAAATTATTTAATTAATATAATCATGGAATTATTTAATTAATTAATATAATCATTGAATTAATAAATTAATTAATAATCATTTAGATATATTAATTAATTAACATAATCATTTAAGTAAATTAAATTAATTAATTTAATCATTTAAATAAAAAAATTTGGTAAGCATTTAAATAAATTTAATTAACTAATATAATCATTTAAATAAATTTAATTAACTAATATAATCATTTAAATAAATTTAATTAATTAATATAATTATTTAAATACATAAAATTGTTAATATAATCATTTAAATAAATTTAATTAATTAAAATAATCATTTAAATAAATTAAATTAATTAATATAATAATTTATATAATTAAATTAATTAATATAATTATTTAAATCAATAAAATTAATTAATATATTCATTTAAATAGATTAAATTATTTAAAATGTCAATTTAAATTAATTATATAATTATTTAAATAGATTAAATTAATTCATATAATCATATAAATAGATTAAATTAATTCATATAATCATTTTAATAAATTAAATTAATTCATGTAATCATTTAAGTAGATTAAATTAAGTCATGTAATCATTTAAATAGATTAAATTAATTCATATAATCATTTTATTAGATTAAATTAATTCATAGAATTATTCAAATATATTAAATTAATTTATATAGTCATTTAAATAGATTAAATTAATTCACATTATCATTTAAATAGATTAAATTAATTCGTATAATCATTTAAGTATATTGAATTATTTGATAAAATTATTTAAATAGATTAAATTAATGAATATAACTATTAAAATAGATTAAATTAATTAATATAATCACTTAAATATATTAATTTAATTAATATAATAATTAATATAATTAAATTTATTATTATAATCATTTAAATATAATAAATTAATTGATATAATCATTTATATAAATTAAATTAATTAATATAATGATTTTAATAAGTTAAATTAATTAATATACTAATTTGAATAAGTTTAATTAATTAATATAATTATTTAAATAATTAAATTAATTGATAACAATCATTTAAATAAATTAAATTAAATAGTATAATCATTTTCATAAATTAAATTGGGTCTATTGCAAATGGAGCTAGAAGAGTCATTATTGCCAATTCTTTTAGCTTTATGCTAATAATGGACTGTAGCAACATGACTCTATTAAATTCCAGAGCTTCTATTTAGTGAAGTTGCTGAAATCCGATGCATTTGACCCAATTCATATTGGGTCGCAACGGAAATGGTCTCTTTGTATAATTATAAGGGTAAGGCTGCGTACATCTGACCCCCCCACACCAACTTAGTTGGTAATATATTGGGTACGTTGAGTATTTAAATAAATTAAATTAATTAATATAATCATTTGAATATATTAAATTAATTAATGTAATCATTTAAGTAAATTAATTAATTAATACAATCATTTAAATAACTTTAATTAATTTGTCCTTTCAAAAAAAAAACTTTAATTAATTAATTTAATCATTTAAATAAATTAAATTAATTAATATAACAATTAGTACAATTTACTTAATCAATATAATATATTAAATCAATTAATATAATAATTTAAATATTTTAATTAATTAATATAATATGTTTTGAGATAATCGATGAAATGAAGAAGCAACAGAAGTAAGCTCTCATATTTAAAGTTGATTTTGAGAAAGCTTTTGACATGCTACATTGGAACTACGTCCTTCAAATGATGCGCAATATGAATTTTCCTTCATGCTCGCTCTGATGGATCCATGGCTTACTGAAATCTATCTCATCCTCCATTCTGATAAATGGAAGTCCCACAAAAGAGTTCTATCCTACATGTGGTATTAGGCAAGGATATCCAATCTCTCCACTCCTCTTGTTGATTGATGCACAAGGGCTCTCGGCAATGATAGATAGAGACACAGAGCTGGGGATTTTTTCAAGCTTGAGTGTGGGGAGGAATAAGGTGATTATCTCTCATTTACAATATGCTGATGATACCATCTTATTTGGTGAAGCAAACTGGAGATCTGTGGCAGCTTTCAAAGCA
>JAOWBN010000791.1:0-11387 GCA_028565015.1 Pinguicula moranensis | reverse complement strand
CCATTTTGCTCTAGTCCATTATTAGCACAAAGCTAAAAGAATTGTCAATTATGACTCTTCCAGCTCCATTTGCAATGGACAAAGCTATAAACTTGAGAAGTGGGAAAGAGGTAGAAATCAAATCCAAGGATGCCATACCAACAAAGCTATAAACTTGAGAAGTGGGAAAGAGGTAGAAATCAAATCCAAGGATGCCATACCAACAAAAAAGGAAGAGGGCATAAAGTCTGAAGAAAGTATGCCTCAAAAAGAGGAAGAACATAAAGTGACAATTTCATTCCTAAAAAGATTAAAACAAGGGAAACTGGATAAACAGTTTCAAAAGTTTCTAGAAGTTTTTAAGAAACTACATATCAACATTCTATTTGCAGAAGCTTTGGAGCAGATACCATGCTACGTAAAGTTCATAAAGAATATTTTATCCAACAAGAGGAAATTTAAAGATTATGAGACTGTGGTTTTCACAGAGGAGTGCATGTCATCCTCAAAAAAAGTTGCCAACGTAGCTAAACGAGCAAGGGTGTTTTACTATCCCTTGATCTATGGGAAATTTTACATTTGTTAGAGCTTTGTATGATTTAGGTGCAAGCATTAATATTATACCTTTGTCAATTTTTCAGAAGCAGGGATTAGGTGAAGCCAGGCCCACTACAATCTCTTTACATCTGACAGATAGATCCATCAAGCATCCCAGAGGATTCATTGAAGATGTTCTTATCAAAGTGCATAAATTTATCTTCCCAGCTGATTTCATTATTCTGGATATGGAGGAAGATAGACATTCTCATCATTCTGGGAAGGTCATTTCTAGGAACAGGAGGTGCACTCATTGATGTCCAAAGAGGAGAGCTGATTCTCAAAGTCCAAGGCGAAGATGTTAAATTTAATGTGTTTTGGGCATTGAAACAACATGACTACAAGGAAGGTTTCTTGAGTGTAGAGGCTACTGAACAATTCAGCCAGCTTGACTATGCATACCACCGGAGTGATCTGAAAAATTGTTTAGTCAGTTCTAACCCACTCATCCTAGAAGAGCCAGGAGTCAAAGAATGCACCAACTGGTTGGATGGTAATGAAGGTAAGGGAAAAGCTCCTTTTGAAAATTTTGGAGAACGCCCTGCATCTAAGAGCACTTCAATCAAGCAACCACCTATTTTGAAACTCAAACCATTGCCCACAGATTTAAAGTATGCATTCTTGGGACTGATAAAACCTTTCCAATGATTATTTCAAGTTCCATTTCACCTCAACAAGAAGGCAGTATGCTGTGTGTGCTCAGGGATCACAAGTGTGCCATAGGGTGGACCTTGGCAGATATAAAAGGAATTAGTCCATCTGTGTGCATGCACCGAGTATTCTTAGTAGAAGGAAGCAAACCAGTCATAGTTTCCCAAAGAAGTCTGAACCCCATCATGAAAGAGGTAATTAAGAAGAAGATCTTGAAATGGTTGGATGCCGGAGTAGTGTACCCTATCTCGGACAACAGCTGCATCAGTATAGTGCAGTGCGTTCCAAAGAAAGGAGGAATGACAGTGGGGGTTAATGATCAGAATGAACTTATTCCCAAGCGGACAATCACTAGATGGAGAATCTGTATGGATTACATAGCACTGGACAAGGCCACAAGAAAGGATCATTACCCCTTACCGTTTATTGATCAGATGCTAGATGGTTTAGCAGGCCATAAGCTTTACTATTATCTGGATGGCTACTCTGGATATAATCAAATTTGTATAGCACCTGAAGACCAGGAGAGAACTACCTTTACTTGCCCCTATAGAACATTTGTATTCTACAGAATGCCATTTGGATTTTATAAATTAAGTAAATTGGATGAGCTGAGGAATGATGCATATGAGAATACCAAAATATATAAGGAAAAAATAAAAGCATGGCATGATAAACACATACTCAGAGCAATTTCCAACCTGAACAAAAGATACTCTTGTTCAACTCCATACTTAATTTTTTTGTAGGAAAATTGAAATCCAGATGGTCTGGACCCTTTGAAATCACTCAAGTATTTCCATCTGGGGCCATAGAGATTCCTCATCCAGATAAAGGCACCTTCAAAGTGAATGGACAACGGCTGAAACCATATGAGGAAGGTAGCAACATATTAGAGATGCTAAATGCCTCTGCTCACTAAAGCAAGTTCAGAATCCCTAAAACCCTAGACAATAAAGAAGCGCCGCTTGGGAGGCAACCCAAGATATGTTGCACCACTCAGGGATGTACCCTAACCCTCTCTACTTAACTTAATCAACATTATGTTATAAAATCTGTTAAGTTTGGGGAAAGGCAATTATAAGTCCCACAGTGGCAGTCATTAGTATCTATATCCATTAAAAATGTTGAGTCAATTTTATAAACATTTTGATTAATCATCACAGGCTAACACCTTTTGGTATATCCTACAAGGTGACCTACAGGAACATAATCATTAGAAGATCAAGCAGAATCATAATGTAGCAGGAAATATGAGAAGAAGCTCCAATTTCTCATTCAATGCCCATGATTCGCATGTCTAGTTTATGAATAGTTCCACAAAGGGTAGTTAATTTCTCTTCACCCACGTTCGGCCCAATAAAGGCCACAGTAACGGCCACGGCTTAAATTAGAGGCCCACTCAGGTCCTGGTATAAAAGCATGGTAGTTCTCCTGCCTTGAGCAACAACTCAATTTCCGACAGCGACTAACCCTAAATGCCAACACCCTCTTGGCTCCACTATGCAGTTCATGTCACTTTAGAACCCAAAAACCGTCTGAGTGCAAGTCTTCTACGGTGTTTCATAGTAAGTAATAGCTCACTCGAACTCATTTCTCCAGTACTTTCTGAGTTTAGAAACATGCATCCTAAGAAAGCAAATATTACTAAATCCGGTGTTACTGAGAAGTTTACGAATACCATTGCCAAAGATTTCTATGATGCTACTGTGGATGTGTTGGCTGTGATTCGAGAGAGGGGTTTTACTTCGGGATGCATGCCCACCATTAGGAATATGTTAAGGATCATTATTGGACTCAATTCCTCATAACTTCACCTGATTATGCACCAAATTTGGTAAGGGAATTTTATGCAAATCTGTCATGAATGAATTCAAAGTATATGTTAGAGGGACCTTGGTGCCGTTTAGCCTGGCCAAAAAAAATAATCAGATACATAATTTTATGTGCCTAAGTGAAGATGAGTTCTCAATGTTCAATGGGGGATACCCTGATGTGGCTGAGTATCTATGTTCACCGGGAATGACTTGGAAGATGTCTATTGGAACCAAACCGATTGAATTGGAGGTTAATAAGTCAGATTGCCATGCCGCTGTCCTTATGTGGCACTTATTCATATGCACAAGAATGATACCAACTACCAACACTCGAGACATCAAGTTGAAGCAACTGCTGCTCATCTATGCCATTGACATTGGCCGCAGCATTGATGTGGGAAAAGTCCTCTACAAATATATTATAGATAGCCTGGCTACCCTGGAGAAGCGATCCAACTTACTGCACTTCCCCTCATTGATCACCACTATGTGTCTGAAGGCTGGGGTAGCCTTGGTTGAGGACGAGAAGCTGTTTCGTCCTGCTTTGGATATCAATCCAACTCTGATAAGAAAATTGGGAGCTTACTCTGACCACCAAGGACCCAAGACTGAAGCCACCCTAGTGAAATTTACTGCACCTACCACCTCCAAGTCAAAGGTAAATCAAAATTTGCAACTCCTATCCCTCCTATGCAGGTACCAACTCCGGGCCATAAACTCAAGAAGCTTGCACCAGTCATGCCTCCAGCAAGCTGCTCCAAATCCAGACTAGTGAGAGACTTTTGTGGACCACATTTACCGCTGCATCTCCACAGTATATACAAATCTGTTGCTGATGTCCACAATGAAGGGTGTGCAGTATCCTGTCAGCCCACTGCCACCTCCACTGACCTTTACTCCATCTGCACCATCAAGCAAGGCAGCCACTGGGACTGGCGATGAAGAAGAAGAGGAGGACGAGGACAAAGATGAGGATGCTAATGATGGAGCACGCACCTACAACTTATTGGGATTAGACTCTGAATGAAGCATGGCTCTGCCTACTTTTAGGGGAGTATTGCTTGAACTTCTAATTTCCTTTATCCACTGGGGCCAGTGAATGCTAAGTTTGGGGATGGGGGAATTAATGGACTACTGAACGTTTATTTGCTGAACTTTGAACCTTGTACGTTTATTTGCTTTCCGGCCGGTCTTTTTAATAGAACCTTGTATGTTTTGTTCTATGTACATGTTTTTGCCTACGCAACTATTATTCCTTCTGCTTTTTATGGTCATTACAATACTAAAAAAAAGTTTTACGGAACAGGACAACTTCTGATTCATAAGAGAAATCGGCCAAGGATAGAATTGGGGGAAGAAAATTTTATTTTTGGGAAGGTACTCGACTTTAGACTAAGACTAATAAAAAAATCCAAACACTTTTCTTCGATTCAAAAGTAACCCCTTTGAGCCTAAACCAAGATTGGGACAAGTGATGGATAGGAAAAAGCAAAAGCAAAACCAAACAAAAAGTGAAAAGAAAGCCAGAAAAACAAAAACAAAGAGAAAATAAATTATATTATGTATCTCAAGGGGTAGCTAAGTAATTGCTTCTATGCATTTAAGGATAGAGGTAGCTATCCCATACTGAAAGAAGAGAAGAGAATTTTTTATGTACATAATACTCTTGTATTGTCAGTTATGTAAATATCCTCAGGTATAATGCATGACTGATGGAAGGAATATGTATTGGCTTCCAAAATAATGTCTATCCCAATCGTTGACTGTTGGCATGGCAAAAAGCGAGGGAGATGAAATAATATACTGAAAAAAAATTGGGAGGAAAAATCTATAAGTCTAAGTTTGAAGAAGGGACCTGACCTGAAAGTGAGAAAAAACCCCACAGTTCTGGCCGTGGTTGACACATCTATGTATGAAATAACACTAAAGTTGGTAATGACTGTAAGCAGAAGAAGTTGCATGACTCGGAATTATGTGTCCACTTTTCCACACACATCTTCATTGTGCACTTAAATTTTTATTTAAATCTGGTTGCTTGAGGACAAACAATTATTCAAACTTGGGGATGTTGATAAGCCGACTTTATACCTAATAAATACAGACTATTTGAGTCTGATTTGGCTCAATAAGGATGATGGGACATACCTTTTATACATATTTTCTTTCCTTTTGCAAAAACAAGTCATTAATTGCGTTTTAAGAGAAAAAGAAGACAAACAAGCCCAAAAGTGGAGGTTTTGCCCCAATTATCCAAGGTGTAACACCAACTCCTGATCACATGACTATGCAAGGTGATACGTAGACACGTCTTTGCACGCCACACTTGGTAGGCGGACAAATGTACCCTTGTACTGTGCTGGAGGCTTTCACGACAAGCTACTGAAGTGGTATAAAAGGCAGAAACCAACACAAAGAGAATAACGAAGCACGAGAGCGAGATCGTTCAAGAAAAAGGGGTTTTAGTCACCATCCTAAAGTTTTGATCTGATCCTCTTCTTGCCGTGGGATGAACTCAATATTGTGTGTTTGTAGAATGGCTCATGCCTTGAGCATGAGCTAAACCATTAAATCCAGGGGAGCAATGTAACCCTTGAAGAACTCGGGCAGATTATTTAATGTTTACCATGTTTAGTTGTCTTTATGGTGCTTGATCTTGTTATTCTTCATCCTCATCTGTTTATGTCTGATCAAAGTGAGTAGATGCACTAAGCGTAATGAGAGGTCGAGAGACACAAGTTATGCTAGGCATAGTAAGGTCAACATCGGTTGTATAGCATGAGAATGCCCATAAAATCGGTGCTACCGTGTGAGGATCACTCGAGAGTAATGTTTTTGGTCTATTAGTATGTGACATCGAGAGATGCTCATCTATAAACCAGAGAAGGACGCCTACAGCTTGAGAGAGATAAGAGTGTAGGATAGGTGAGTCCAGTAGGCACAATACAATAATTAATCCACGACTAATCAGATTAAGATTCTACCCAAGGGACTTAAGTGGTGAAGTTGTAGTCTCCCTACATATTTCAAACCTTTGTAATCAATCATCATTCCACTGCATTTTAATCATCCTTGTTCATTACCTAATTTGTAGCTTAATGACTAGAGTAGTATCAACATTAACTCGGTTTTATTCTATTCAAATTGCACGAAATTTGTGATTGTTAGTGATTGTTTATCCCAATCCTTGTGGTTCGACATCCTTATCATCACATTATTACTTATGCGACTTGTACACTTGCACATAAAAGTACATCACGTATGTGCGCATCAAGTTTTTGGTGTCGTCGCCGGGGATTGACAATTTAACAAAATTAATGCCAAGCAAGTTTCAGCTAGATTAAACTTTAATTTCTTGCAATTTTAATTTTTGGAACTCTGTTTGCAGGCATTGTATGAATCCATCGAGGAGTGACTCCTTTAGCGAAGAGTGATGCAACCCTTATTGCACCACCTTTGTTCAAGAAACCAACCCAAGGGGCGAAGGACCCTTTGCAACTACCCGAATGACCCATCACCCGTGCTAAGTTAAGAAGGTTCAAGGAGAGCGTTAATTTATCGATTCAATCACTAAGGGACGAACTCCTAGAAGAACATCTGAACATATACAAGGAGGCCCACCACTTTAAAAGCTTAATTCATCCATTGGAAGACCCACAAATTCACATGGATAATGGCCCAAGAGAAGAGGCCCAATTTGAAAGACTTGCTCATGTGGAAAATGGTCCAAGGGAGGAAGCCCAATTTGAAAGTTTCCATGAAGAAACCCACTTGATTAAAGACCCAGTAAGGGCTGCCCATATGGAGCATCACGTGCAAAAGGAGTCATGGCGATGCAAAGAATGATGACTTGGACAAAGGAGGAGAAATAAATGCCCAAAAACGTGTGACCTCCACTAAATGCTTCCAACATCTTCATGTCATTTACTTCATTCATGGTCAAGGAATTGGAATTGAAAATCAAGAAGAAGACCCTCCAATCAAATGGCAAGCATGGACATACATGCAACAAAATCACACAAATCCAATCCAAGACTTGGAAGGTTATTTGGAGAGTTATATTTTGGTCAACACATATATTAATTAGTCCATTAGTGGAATTTTTGAATTGTAGCCTATATAAGGCATACTTAGTAGTTGAACCATCTTAGTTTTGTTTAGTTGATAAAAATTGTGAGGCATTGTTCTCTTTCAAGCTTTTAAAAACTTTTTGACTTATCTATTTATTACTTAAGATTTAGTGGCGTCGATTTTTACAAGATCTTATCTTCCTGGAGTTTGATTGAAACAAGTTTTCAATAGGATTCCTTGAGTGACGATCTTCTTTTACAAACACGTAGGTTTGGTTCTCACCTCCATATAGGTGAAGGGTCAAATACTCGACAAGTTTGAAATTTTGATCCTTTTCATTTAACACCCAATATTGGTGTTGGATTTAGTCACATTTGTTGGCTAGGTTCACATCCTTTGGTATCAGAACTCAGGATTAAGCAAACTTGGGCTACTCGTGTTGTTGTTCATTTCCGGCTCCCTATAGCCGTGGGGTTAACATCACTCTTAGTAGATTTGTCTTACATTAGTTGTAAACCTTGCTGATTTATTTTGTTCCAAAAAAAAACGAGAATTTTTTTTTTATTTGGTCAAGAAAAAAAAACAGCCAAGAGATCTAGCCTCAACATCCAAAAAAAAAAGAGTGCTACAAAATTCGGATCTCTCTTGACCAAAAAAAAGAGAAAAAAAAGAAGAAAAAAAGAGAGTACAAATCAGCAAGAGAGCTCTTGGATCTTTTGAATTGTTTTCTTTTCATTTTCTTGTTGAAAATTTCTTTTCTTGCCTACGTGTGACTCAAGGGACCCGAACCATCCTAACACAAGCTCCGATTCTTGTGAATCGACGAATGGCTTGGGTAAGGAAGGATTGAGTTGAAGAGTCGAGTAAGGGTACGAAAGAGAACGAGAGTGGAAAAAGGCGAAATGGGTGAGATCATTAGAGAGAAAGAAAAGCCAAAACTTGATAATACACGAGGGCTGAGATCCTGTTGAGAGAAACACGTGAGCGAGCGAAAAGGAAACCATTTTTTTTTACTAACCAAATTTCTCGTGCAGGTACAATGGCTACTCGTAACATGCCGAAGGATGTGGAGAATGAGGCCCAACCATTGGACCAGGTCTTTATGATGGAGGCATTGAGAGGGCAGATGGCGCGATTGATGAAGGTGGTTTAGGCCACCTAGGAGAAAGTGGGACGGTTGGAGACTCGGATAACTCATGTCCAACCTGAAGTTGTCCCAAATCAGAATCATGATGGTGATGAAGAGTGGCCCAATGAGGAAGAGGAGTTCCACGAGCCACAGGGCCGAGGGGGACTTGGTCGCCCACGTCAGGAACCAAGGCAACAACACCTTGATGAGGAGTGGCACTGAGAAAGAGGGTTTTATGAACCACGAGCCCGAGGAGGACGAGGAGGTCTTGGTCACCCACGTCGGGAACCGAGATATGAACCACCACGGCGTAACCGAGACCATGACCTTGGCAATGTCAAGGTCAAGATGCCCGCATTTCACGGAAAAACGGATCTAGAGGTGTACCTTGAGTGAGAGACCAAAGTGGAGATGGTGTTCAAATGTCATGACTACACCGAACGCCAAAAAAGTGAAGTTGACCGCCATTGAGTTCACCGAGTATGCCATCATATGGTGGGACCAGGAGATCACTTCCCGGAGGAGGTATGGAGAGGCCTCAGTCGAGACATGGGCGGAAATGAAGGCTTTGATGCGAAGGCGTTTTGTGCCTAACCATTATTTTCGTAGTTTGTACCAAAAATTGCAGGGATTGAGACAAGGAACAAGGACCGTGGAGGAGTATTACAAAGAAATGGAGATTGCCATGATCCGTGCAAATGTGGACGAAGATCGGGAAGCCACCATGGCTAGGTTTCTTCATGGCCTCAACAAGGAGATCGCAGATGTCATCGAATTACAGCATTACGTGGAGATACATGATATGCTCTACCAGGCGATAAAGGTGGAGGACCAGCTGAAAAGAAAAAGTACCCGGAGGAGTACCCCTACTTCCACCTCCAGTTCATGGAAGATGAGCACGACCAAGGGAGATAAGTGGAAAGCCGAAAGTTCCAAACCCGAAGTTCCAAAGCCCAAGGCCGTGACTCAAATAGGTACATCCAGCAATCCTTCTACTTCCCGGAACCGAGACATCAAATGTTTCAGGTGCCAAGGCGTGGGTCACATTGCGAATCAATGTCCCAACAAACGGACCATGGTGTTAAATGCACAAGGAGGATATGAGACCGAGGAGGAGTTGGAGGAAGAGTCCGAGGATGATGGTGTTGATTTAGTGGAGATTCAAGATGCTGCTGATGGTGACCTGTTGGTAGCCCGTCGAGTTCTTAGCACACAGGCCATAGATGATGATCAGAGCCAGCGCGAAAATCTGTTCCATTCGCGGTGTCATGTGCTAGGAAAAGTGTGTAGCCTCATCATTGATGGGGGAAGTTGTGCCAACGTTGCTAGCACCTACATGGTTGAAAAGCTCGGCATGGATACCACCAAGCATCCAAAGCCGTACAGATTACAATGGTTGAATGATTGCGGGGAGGTTCGAGTGAACAAGCAAGTCCTACTACCCATCACCATCGGGAAGTATGAAGATAACATCTTATGTGACGTCGTCCCGATGGATGCGTGCCATGTTCTACTTGGGAGGCCCTGGCAGTTTGACTTGAAGACCATGCACGATGGCCGAACGAATAGGTATACCTTTACCTATCAAGGAAAAACAATTGCACTTGTACCCCTTACCCCTAGTCAGGTTTATGATGATCAAGTGAAAAAAAAAAAAGAGATTCGGAGGGAAAAAAGAAAGAAGTTGAGCATTCAAAAGAAAAAAAGGAAATAGAGAGCTCAAAAGAAGAGAGATCAAAAAAAGAAAAGATGAGTGACAAGAGAGAGCCAAAAGATTTGAGAGGAAAGAAAAAAATGGAGAGTTTAGTGGCTTTCAAAAGTGAGGTAAAAGAGGCCGTAGTTGCCCGACGAGCTTTTGTGGTGCTTCGTTACAAAGAAGCCCTTACTACTAACCTCAGTGTCGGATCCCTGCCGAGCACATTTCACTCTCTTTTGCAGGAATTTCAGGATGTCTTCCCGGAGGAGATACCAGCTGGATTGCCGCCGGTGCGAGGGATAGAGCATCAGATCGACCTAGTCCCCGGAGCGACACTTCCAAACAAGGCAGCATACAGGAGCAACCCGGAGGAGACAAAGGAGATCCAGCGGCAGGTGGAGGAGTTGATGGCCAAGGGGCAAGTACGAGAGAGTCTCAGCCCATGTGCCGTGCCCACACTTTTGGTACCCAAGAAGGACGGTACGTGGCGGATGTGCACTGACTGCCGTGCGATCAACAACATCACGGTAAAATACCGACACCCGATTCCTAGACTTGATGACATGTTAGATG
This sequence comes from Pinguicula moranensis, assembly GCA_028565015.1. Taxonomy (NCBI): domain Eukaryota; kingdom Viridiplantae; phylum Streptophyta; class Magnoliopsida; order Lamiales; family Lentibulariaceae; genus Pinguicula; species Pinguicula moranensis. The sequence goes on along the minus strand of JAOWBN010000791.1, from coordinate 877 downwards.
AATTGCATGGTGCTTGCATGTTTTCGAAAATTGATCTAAAAAGTGGGTATCACCAAATTAGGATGAAAGCGGGAGACGAATGGAAAGCTGCCTTCAAGACCAAGTACGGTCTATATGAATGGCTAGTCATGCCATTTGGCTTGTCGAATGCTCCTAGTACATTCATGAGATTAATGAACCATGTCTTGCGTGCCTTCCTAGGCAAGTTTGTAGTAGTATATTTTGATGATATTCTCATCTACAGCAAGACACTACACGAGCACCTCGAGCACATTAGGGAAGTACTTGTGGTTTTGAGAACTGAGAAACTTTATGCTAACCTCAAGAAGTGCACCTTTTGCACGGACAAAGTTGTGTTTCTTGGTTTCATTGTAGGGGCACACGGGATCGAGGTTGATGAGGAGAAGGTCCGAGCTATCAAAGAATGGCCAACCCCGACCTCCGTGAGCCAAGTGAGGAGTTTTCATGGACTTGCCAGTTTTTACCGCCGTTTTGTGAAAGATTTCAGCTCCATTGCAGCACCTCTCACAGCCGTAATTAGGAAGAACAAAACATTCGAGTGGGGTAAGGAACAAGAGGCTGCTTTTGGACTTCTCAAGGAGAGGTTAAGTAATGCTCCATTACTTTCCCTTCCTGATTTTTCCAAAATGTTTGAAATTGAATGTGATGCCTCTGGCATAGGGATTGGTAGTGTTTTGATGCAGGAAGGGAGGCCGATAGCGTACTTCAGCGAGAAGCTAAGCGGTGCCGCGCTCAACTACCCTACCTATGACAAGGAGCTATATGCCTTGGTCAGATCTCTGGAGAATTGGCAGCACTACTTGTGGCCAAGGGAGTTTGTCATCCACACGGACCATGAGTCACTGAAGCATCTGAA
>JAOWBN010000769.1:0-11388 GCA_028565015.1 Pinguicula moranensis | reverse complement strand
ACTTTGATCCGCGACGGAGAGTGGCTGTATGCGGACAGTGACGGTATTCTCATTTCAAAAACAGAGCTTTCGGTGTAACTGTTTTCGGCCATGTTTTCGGTTAGCTATTTATATGCTCGAGTTTCTCTTGATCAAAAAATTTGTTCCGAGTTCCTGACTTCCTGTCTTTCTTGTAGTAATAAGCACGCTCTTAGGAATCAGTGTTAAATTTAGCCCATACAAATTTGGTTGCTCGGGCGCGGCGCATTGACCAATTTATAATAAAAGGCTTAAGTCAAGTCACGAGGTACGCTCAGTGAAAAATACACGCACAATTGTTTTCAGGAGATTAAGCTCAAAACTTTACTTTAAGATCACTAATAAGCCAGTTATTGATCCCTTTACTTGGATACTATTTCAACACTTGTGTTGCTATTGCAGCTTGAACTTGTTAGCATACATCCTATGAAGTATATAATTGGCTGAGATAACATGAGAAAGCCGGCTGAGATAACATGAGAAAGCCCTACCATTAGAGAAAGTGACAAAGTGTAGCATGTAAAAAAAGGACAAATAAATCTCACAAGATTCACTCCAAGGCAAAATACTGCACCACAAGTAAAGAATGTTGCTGTAAACCAAATCAAACATACCAGTAAATCCCACACTTAGCAGGGTTTGAGAGATGTACCTCTACCTCGGCTTCTACAATTCACCAACTTTTCTCATCAAAATTCTGCAAGCTGAATGTGCCCAGTGAAGTCCCTGCCTGCTTGAGTCAAAAATACCAGTAAATACCTTGTATGATTTTTCTTTTGCCAAAACGTAACTCTCCAAAAAAATATGATTCCAGGATATGTGTAAGCTGCTTTCTTCAGAGGAGAATTCATCATGAATTTAGCAAGAATCAACATCCAGCCCCTTAGACAAAACGAATGAATAAAGAACTCAGATAAGCGGGGTTCTCCCTCCCCTTCGACTTTGCCTATCATATGCGGTGTTGAATTTCTCGATCAGATCATTCATTGTGCTGCAAAGTAACATGTCAGATGCATCAAATCGCATTCAGCAATCCTAGCAACAATTAAATGCAATGCTTGAACCAACGGGATGTTTAGCTTAGTTGCATCTAACTTGCATCTTAGCTTGACAGTTACTGTTTGTAAAGGTGTGTAGGAAGGGTGAAATGTGCAGTTCATCAAGACGTCAAAAGCTTTTCAATTATAATTTTACTCCCGCTTTTGCAGTATAACAAACCAATTATAGGTAACTGGGGGGTAGAAACCTAAAACCATACCTTGAGCAGTTTGTGAGCATGGCAAGATATGCTATTAATAATGTATCATTATATTCCTGGCAGAAGAAAAGTTTGAGATCAGGATACATATTAAAACCACTCGAAGAAAGAACTTTTCAGATGCATCAAAGCCAGTACAGGAGATATACTGCACAGAGTAGTTCTTCCAAGTAACATTTTCCTTTCATATAGCTAAATCGAAAGTACAACCATTTATGATAGAAAAGGGAAATATTTAGAAAGCACTTACACTTACCATCAAGAAATCATCATGAAATTTCTCGGATTCAATGGCTGGTAATCTTCGCAAAAGACTGGTTACTTGTCTTAGCAATGAATTCTCATAGGGAATATCCCCTGCAAGAAACAGCAGCAAATCAATACATGCTAATTGGATGGAAGATACTATCAAGTATTCACAACTGCTCATTATTCATTAACAAAGGTCAGGAAAAGAAGACCACCTACATCATTAGAACAGGCAAAATCAGAATTTCTACTTGACCAATAAGAAGAAAGAAAAATCAACCAATAGTTTCATCGTTACCCGAGATAAATTTAAAATCTTATCTAAATCCTATATGACTTTAGATTCACAACAATCATCATTGCATCTCTCATTTCTGAAGCCTATGTTTTTCTTACTTTTATTTTATCAAAATAAAAGGGAAGAATTTGAAGCACACCTTTCTGCATGAGAAGAAGATAGTGATGTAGCACCTTGATTCTGCTATTTAGCATCTTGATGGCGCTATGAATGCCCGTAAGATGAGCAGCCACTGAAATGAAAGTTTTAGTAAGTCGCGTCCACATAAACACAGTTGCAGAAGAAATAAGTATTCAAGTAGTATGTGCTAGCATTCATCAGAAGCAACATATCATATAAGGAAAGGCTCACATTGGGTTGCAGCTGAACCTCCATCGGATGGCTTAATATGGGCGACATGATCGACTGATATCCGTTCCGCTTCCACAGTCTAAGCAAGCAAGCAAAGAAGAGTCTGTCTCACATAGTTCAGACTTCTCAAGAGTCAAGATGTGTAATTTGACAAGTTGATCATCATCATACCTCAATGGTATAGCTCGACTGGACAAATATAAGCTGTGGGACTCCATCAATGACATGCAACTCTTGAATGATGGCAACAGATCCAGAATTGGAAGGGAAGTCAGCGTAGTAACAAAGAGTTAGTTGCAAAAAAATCAGCAGATCTAACGATTAGTCATGATCTGGCAACACATTTTACATGAAGTCTTCTCCATCTTGGTAATTGTTAAACATTCCTATTGCTGGCTAGTTATTATTTCCACATTGTGTAATAAACACATCAACCATGAGAGCATGTTTAAAAGCTTAAATAGTTTGCCATTGTCAGATAATAGTAAGCCATGCAAAGCCTGTATGTATAAAAGCCTTCTAATAACTCCCTATTTAGTGATCAATAAGAAAATAGTAAAAATGCACTACACGAGTGAGAGATGTCGGTATAAGACACCAACTACGCAGAAACAATAGTATCAAATTATGCAGAGCAACCAGCAGACCTATGCCACATTCTGGTCCTCAGACCACATTACCAGACAAACACATATGTCATACACTACTTTCCATGACCAATCACATTGTATGTGCAAATAACTTAGAGCCAAAAGCAATAAAAATGCCGTAGCAGGGCTTCAAGAGAATTTAGATTAGCCATTAAAAGGTACATACCGCTTTCATAAATTGTAATAGGCAGGTCTTTTTGTGTAGGATTAATCAAAGGATTGAGAAGAACATACACCGGGCTCTCATTGATGTCCATTAGCTGTTACAAACAGATAAATTTCATAATCACTAAATTCCAAGGGTCGACCAGAAGTGTAATCAGGAAAAAAAGCAATCAAGTTTTGCTACATGTAGTAACCAGCTATAAAGGAAATAAACTCATACTCCATAATGGGGTTTAGATAATTGATTCCATTTTCATCTGGTACTTTTCCCGAAGTTCTCATCTGATACAAGTCAGCAAAACCCTATAGGCCACAATCCCAATAACGCAGACCAGTTTTATTGTCTGTGTTTGCTTATATTATGTGATAAAGTTAGACAAGTTTTTCATCCCTCAAATTCACATCTGGCTCTGAGATGGCAGGAAAATTTTCATGCAATCGACGCGAACTAGTTACGTTAAAAACTTACAGCTTTATGAATCACCATATCCCTCTCCACCGCATCGCTGCCGGTTGAGTACCAACCCAGAACATAAAAATGCGGGAACACCTTCTTATCTGTTCTTCCCATCAAGTATCAGTACTTCTAACGAATCAACACCAGAACAATAATTCTACTTATTTATCAAAAACATAAAAGTTCAGATACCCACAAAGCTCCTGCTTCTTCTCGAGATATTCTCGGTCGAGCGATTGGGTTTTTTCGTCGTAGATAAACTCAAAGCTGTTGAATATCTCGACTGTCCTGCCGCGCTGAACGCCGATAACGCATCCGTAGACGCGTGCCTCAGGGTGGTGAGCCGGTAACATGGACCGCGCCATGACTCGAGTGTAGTGATCGGAGATATTTATAATGACGAGAGGATGGAGCTTGAAGGTGAGCCCACTGCTCGACGAGGACGCCATTGCCTTGCCTTGCCTTCTTGCTCTGCTGCTATTAGAGAGAGAATTGTGAACCGGAAAGGAGGAAGGGTTTTACAAATTTCCCCTTTCCCTCTTTTTGTATATTTTAGATTTTCGTTTATTACTTTTTCTTAAACATTTTTTTTCTCTCATTTTTCTGGCCTATGAAATTAACCCAAGGGCCTTATCAACACTTTGCTTAAAAATATTTAGTATTGAAATCTTTAGTTGATCCCATTATTACAACTCTTTGTGATAGACTCTATGTTATCAATGTTAGGATTTACTATTTTACATGCTATAAATAAAAATATAAAAAAACAAGTAGTGATGATTGCTACAATTATACATACAACATTAAAATGTTAATACATAGACATACAGCATTGGTCTTGGGGCATAACATTAATACCACAAAATATATGTTCAAGACAAATTGCAAAAAATGGTTCATAATTACCTCATCCACAACTTCTTAACACATATTTTAAAGAATTACACAACTACACCATCGCAAAAAGCAAATAAGTATCATCCCCTATGATGGTGAAGGAAACTGATTGGTGACATGTATAATGCAACAGAGAATAATGCATTAATTATAATGAAATATAATACACACAAAATCTTGCCCTAAGAGCACTGTGAGGTGGAAAGAAATAGGAGCAACGATCCCAAAATGACATTTCATATTACCAAATCAATAATTACACAGCAAAATACCTATTACTATAATTTCAAAAGAATATGGCCAAATACAAACAATAATTAGTAAGCAGACAATGCTTCAACAAATTTTGACTATATACTTTTGTGAGAAAAACAGGATTGACATGGTTTGTGTACAAGAAAGCAAATCGGTCCAACTAGACAGGTGAAGATGTAGGCAATTTTGGTCGAATGATTTTTGATTGGCAGCATCAAGAGGTGAGGGGTCGTGTTGGCGGACTAGTATGTTTGTATCAGACTACTTCATTCACGTTGACTAACTTGTGGTCGGGAGTTGGATTTCTTGGTCTGGAAGGATTATGGGGAGTAGAGAAGCAACCTATCAAGCTGCTCAAGGTGTATTCACCCTGCTCTTCACAAGGTAAAAGAATCCTTTGGTGTCAAATATGTACACTTATTAGAAGAGATCCTTAAGCTAGATAGTGTGTCGTAGGAGATTTCAATGCAATCCGATGTTTGGACTAAAGACGAAGCTTGTCGCCAGTGGCCTACTCTGAAATGCAGGACTTTGACAAGTTCATTAAAGACACAATGCTAGTGGATATACCCCTTCACAAATACCAATTTACATGTATATCAAGAGGGGGTCTTGCAACAGTAGACTGGACAGATTTTTACTTAAAAAAACTTGGCTCAATACCTGGTTAGGTTTGCAACAGATTGGTTTGGAACATTCAGTGTCTGATCACAGGCCGATTCTATTAAAAATTGATGAAGTGAATTGGAGCCCCAAAGTCTTTAAATCATTGAATTGTTGGGAGTGTGACGAAGGCTTTGCTGAGTTCATAAAGTCTACATGGTTATCAATCAATGTAACAGGAAACCCCCGACACTCACTGCATGAAAAATTGAAGGTACTCAGACAAGAGCTCAGAATATGGAATAAAGATAAATTTGGTTCAATTGATAGGAAAAATTTGATCTTGCGTGAAGAGTTGGACGAACTGGATAGAAGAATGGAGCAAGCTATTCCATCAAATACAAAAAGATTGTTAAGATATACAAAATGGCATCAACTATATTGGTCTATCAACAATAAGGAATCACTACTCCAGCAAAAGTCCAGAATCAGATGGATATGTGATGGTGATAATAACACACGATTCTTCCAAGCTTCAGTTACTAATAGAACAAGACGAGACAGTATATGTGGGCTACACCTAGTGTGTGTATGGACGGAGGAAGTGTCAACAGTTAAGGCTAGAATTACCAAACATTTTAAGGCCACTTTTCACCTGAACCATGGCAAAGACAGTCTCTTGATCTGCCTGCATCCAATACTTTATCTGCATTAGAAAATGCCTATATGATATCATCATTCGCGGAAAAAGAAATAAGATACACCGTATGGAGCTGTGCAGCCACAAAATGCCTGGGGACATATGGTTTTAACTTCCCTTTTTGTACAATCTCATTGGGAAACATTGAAGGATGATTTCTCGGCACTACAAGGAAGGGAAGTTGTCCAAAGGTATAAACGTGACGTTTATCACCTTGGCGCCCAAGCTACTAAACCCAATGCATCTAGATCAATTCAGACCTATTCATCTATTTACCATCTACAGTATACTGATGATCTGCTTCTATTTACCACAGGGAAACTAGATAACGTCATTATCCTGAAGCAGGTGCTGAGAATTTTTGAACTCCTTTATGGTCTCACCATTAATTTTGCAAAGAGCAGTCTATATGGACTCAATGTTCAGAATGGAAGAATGGATAATTATGCGAGGGTGTTGCTATATAAACATGGAGTGCTGCCATTTAACTACTTAGGCTTACCAGTCGGCGATAATCCACGACGGATAAAAATGTAGGACAAAGTGGTACAAGTTATCCAAAGCAGAGTTAACAGATGGAACAACAAATTCCTGTCAATGGCTGGCCGTGCCACTCTAATCAAAACAGTCCTCTAGAGTTTGTCGATTTATTACCTCTCCTTGTTCTTGGCTCCCAAGCAAGTGATCAGGCAAATTGAAATGATATTGAACAATTTCTTATGGAAGCAAAACTCTGAGCAACAGAAGCCCATTCACTGGACTAAGTGGATAGAGCTATGTAGGGAGCAAAAGGATGGTGACTTGAGATCTAAGAATATGAAACTCATGAATAAAGCTCTACTATCCAAATGGCTTTGGAGGTTAAGAAACAATTTATGGAGTGAAGTCATCTGTGCCAAATATTTCAAACAATCGGACCATATAGCATATTGGGGGCTGGTAACCTTCCCGAATCATGTATCAAACCACTGGAGGGATATATGGTCTGTTGCGAGAAGAATCGTTCAGTAGCCAGGTATCATTGGTGTTAAGAAGTAGAGACAACTCTCTATTCTGGGGTATGACTGGGCGACCTGTGGCTGTCTGACCCTTAGATTTCCTGCTTCATTCAACCAAAAAGATAAGACTATGGCTGAAGTATCCAACTTGACACAAGGGGCTAGAACCTGGACAACGTCATTTCGTAGGCAACCTAGATCTAGAGAAAATGATCAACTAGTTGATCTACTCAGCATTCTTCCACAAGCTACAAACGAACAAGAGGAGGCAGACTATTAGAGATTGAACAGAGCAGATTCAAGGTTACACTCTGTGGCCTTGGCATACTCAGTACTCAACAACAACAAGATATACACCAATAATGTTACAGAGGTGGTGGCACAGGCTTGGGTAAGAATCCCTCCCAAAATAATTCAGATGTTTTCTTGGCGATTGTTGCAATTTAAAATCCCCACTATGGATAACCTAGTACACCCGGGAATGACTATTGATGCCACTGCGCAAAGATGCATCTCATGCGGGTATTCCAATGAAACAATAAGGCACATATGTTGAATGCTCTGCTACAAAAGAGCCTGGAAAGACATATATGATTGGTATCGGGTTAGATATGTGCGCCAGCAAGATATACAACAACACTTCTCAAAACATATGCTAAAACATCAGGCAAGGAGAGGGCGCATGCTTATGGAAAGCTGTTTGACAATCAGTTACATGGTGTTTGTGGCGTGAGAGAAATCATGTACGTTGTGATGCTACATCTTAAGCAATCAACCCTACATAATGGATAAAACTCACAACAACATGGCATTGGTTAATAGCGACGAGAAAGCACCACAGAGGAACATCCTGGGCGACTGGTTCCGCTTGCCGAGAATGTGCTGCAACATATAATTCATGAAGTAATAGGGGACTCCTTCATCTCTATCAGTTTAGCCATAGTGAATTGTGTTGTAATATGTTACAAGTTTAATTCCGAATCGTGCAGGAGAAACAGGGATGTCCTGTTTCTCATATAGAAATTATGTAAACTAGGCTATTTTGGCGGACTTTGATCAATACAACTAATTATATAAAAAAAATTAATTGAAAACCTTGACTTATATAACAAAGAAAACAAATAATGTATTCGATACAAATAAGGTATTCGATATTCTCGATACTTACAAGTTAAGGGCTTTCTTACCAAGAAATTTGCAAGCGGTGGGCATGGGCTTTCTATATAGGAGGGGGCAAAATCCGGATTCAGGGTGGGACTTGGCCTGGCCTTATTCGCCCATGTACCAACCGTATATGTATATATATATATATTTGGTGATTGGGATATCCGGACATGGGGCCCCTAGTGGTGCCACTAATCTCTACACATCCGACTAATCCAATGGGAATACAATGCGGTCTCACCGTACCCTGGTAGTTGCGCGGGTTGAAGCTCGGGGCCTAGCTCAAAATATCCACACTAGCTAGATTCGAACCATGCACGCAAACATTGAGGCAGGACCGATCACCACTACGACACACATGTCATGATTATATATATATATATATATATAAATACCGAAAAAATTGGTGGCACCGTGTGGCCGTAGGAAGGAGACGGAAGTTCTTTTACTTGCTATAGTGGATCAGAAGTGCAAATGGTGATGCGGGACCTGGTATCAGGCGCCGCCGCCTGCGTGGTTCCAGGTTCTTCTTCTTCCAATGCTCTCGGTGCTCTGGCCAACGCCCTTATTGGCTCTTCATCCAAAACACAGGTATGAACCTCGCCTTATTGGATATTATGCTCAGTTTTGAATTTTTATTTTCTGAGTTTGTAACTGGTAACTTACTAAAGTATGCTGGTTTTCTTTTCAAACTATATGGAAGTATTTAATTTCATACGTACTAAGAGCTTGGACGTTGGTTAGATTTAACTGACAAATTGTTGATGTGTATATCTTCTTTTTGAGTTTATTCAATGAGCATCTGAAACAATCCAAAGTCCAGTGAATTTTATCAGATGTGGTGTAGAATCTGTAAATTATGGTTAGTAAATTGATATTCTCATTTCCCACCCCACCCAGCCCCACACATGATATCACAAATAAATCTTGACACCCATCCAGTTCCTTGGAGTTAATAATGAATGAGCAGCACTGTAATGGACAGGGACCACCATGAATCTTGTAGTGTCAGGTAAAACATTCTTGTTGGTCTTTATGCTTCTTACAATAGACCTGCCTTGACATATCATGATAGATGAAAGTGCATATCACGAACTGATTTATGCCATCATCAGCTTTCTGCTATTCAGAAATATATTAGAAATATCAACCAGTTGGTTAGTGTAATAGCAAAAAAAAATTCAATATGTCATTCACTTTAATTTGTAGTATCTTATGATACATAAGTACTAACATTACGAAAGCTATTGTCTATTTCTTCCAGGAAAGGCTTTGGGAGATACCTACTGCATCAGCTACAACAGCAGATAGCAGCCTCTACGTGGGGCCAGAAGAGCCTTTTGCTTCCTTTCTTGGATCTGAGCTTGGACACATCCGACCACATAATGCCCAGGTTGGTATTTTTCTCTTTTTCCAGATATGATTACTTCCTTTGTGTCCTTGGTGTGTTAAAGTGTTTTTGGACATTTTTTTTCCCGCTAGGCGTCTAAATTCCTTCAAGGTTTCCACTTTCCACTATGTGGATCAAAATGGCACGTTCAGATGTTTGGAATGAAATTCAGGGGCCACAAAACCCACAATATCAGTCCAGGAATGGTCTTGCTAACTTTTTCCTTTTTAGTAGCCTCACCTTCAACAAGACTTTGAGGGTGACTTGAAAGTTTTTTGCCATTGCTGATTTCATTTTGTTGGTATTTGAGTTATTTAGTAGTTATCTGATAGGGTTGTTTGTTTATCTGATAGAGTTAGAGTTAGAGTTAAGTTCTATAGAATTTATAACTCTAGATTCAGTTAGAATTTGATTTATATTACTATATATACCCCAAGGGGTTATGCACAATAAAGTACGAGTTTGATTATTATTTTCTACATGGTATCAGTTTTATTAGGGGAGCGAGGCGCACCTAGGCAATTGGGTAAAAAATTGGGGCGCAGGGTGACGAGGCAATGGGGAGTGCTCCCCACGAATCGGGGTGCACTAAGCCATTTACAACAATACGAACCACTCAAAAAGAGCCATTTCGACACCTTTTAGAACAACCGATGGAGAAAGAGCTGAGGGGGTTATCTAAAAAAACAAAAAAGGTTGTTTCTCGCGTGCGCGCCTCGCAGTGCCCAACGCGCCCTAGTGCGCCCCGGCAGCGCCCCCAAGATATCGCTTGCCCCAGGCCCCCAGCAACCTGGGGACGATATACCATGGGCCCCGCGCGCCCCAGACGCGCTCCCAACAACACTGGGTGCAAAATATGCTTGTAGGCCATCACAAGCACAATTGTCAAAAAATTACAAATATTAAGGCACTGGCATTGCTATTGGCACAAAAGTTATCTTAAACACGCCAACTGGAGCAGTATAATGGAATTCCAACTCACTTGATCATTTTCCCGCAAAGATCAATGTGAACTAACACAATCAGACATAATCATGTGCTACAAGGATAATGCCTTGACTTTTCCCTCTCCTGCCTAAACCTACCATTTATCCTAATGTGAATGGATATCATGACAAATGATGCTGCGAGTTCATATCGGTATAGACTTGAAACTAAAGTACATGATCGCAGGTAAGCTTTGTGTCTAAAAAGAAGATAAAAATTACCGGAAAAGCAAGACTTTAAACTAAAGTTTATATCTTGGAGAAGAAAAATATCATAAAAGAATAAAGGAGTTCTATTGATACAAGCAGATGAAGTAGCAGAAGTATTACACAATCTGAATAGGACATCCCAGTAAAGCAAAACGGTACTATCCTTGGGTAGAGTATTCAAAAAGACGCCACAAGCATGACATCAATCGACAAGATAATAGCGTGGTGTATAGCTTCTTGCCGTCTTAGCCTTCAAAGTTCTCAACTAACCCAAGAAGCAAAGTCTGGAAGTTCAAACCACGTATCTGTAGGTGACATATCTGCCAGCAGTCTCACTTGGTCGAATTATTTTTACTACTTGTCCTCTCTTTAGCCCATAGTATCGGGCAATAGGGTCTGTGATCTGAATACGTGGCAGCTGATCCAACAAAACACATAAGAAACAGCTTGATGAAGTGAATATTGTAGCTACAAATGTAAAATGTAAGAAATGCCATGCCAAAAAGCAGAGCAATTTTCATTTGAGTAAATAGTAAATAGTACTAAAAGCAATCACTCAAGATCTAGTGCTACAAACTGTTATGGATAACATCCAAATGCAGGTTATTCAACCAGAATATTCAATAACATAAGAATCACCAAGTATACTTCAAATGCCTCCTGATAACATCACAAACTAACCTGGGTTTCTTTCACAGTGTATCTCTCTAGCAAAGTCTTCTTTTCCTCAGGTGTAAGC
>JAOWBN010000758.1:0-11389 GCA_028565015.1 Pinguicula moranensis | reverse complement strand
CAAGCTTATAGGGTAAATATTCCTCATGCCAATTTAGAGGACATGGCTGCCTACCTCAATTATCATACATGGTCAATTCCATTCAGGTATTTGGGGCTCCCAGTTGGTGCTAAAAAGAGGAGCTTGGCTAATTGGAGCCAGTTCTTGAAAAGGCCAAACAAGTACTCTCATCTTGGAAGCATAAGCTTCTATCTTCAGGAGGGAAAACGACCCTTATTAATGAAGTTCTAGCTGCTTTACCTACATACTATTTTTCATGCTACAAAGCTCCAACAGGCATCATCAAACAGCTGACTGCCATGCAAAGACTTTCTTCTGGGGCAACAACTCTGACAGAAAAAGAATGTGTCCGACTTCATGGGGGGAAATGTCAACCTCTGTTCCAAATGGTGGATTAAGGGTTAGGTGTCTCTCCTCTTTCAACAATGCTCTGCTGGGTAAATGGGGGTTACAGATTCTAAATGCTGACCCTTCTCCAGTCTCGGATGTCTTGAGATCTAAGTATGGTGGTTCTAATCTTTGCATTGCTGGACTGAGGGTTCTGCATCCTCGCCTACTGATAAATCAAGTTGGCAGACCTAGAGGACAAGCTTATGTTTCTGAGTTGTTAACCAGAATCCAGGAAAGTTTGAGTTATCCATGGTTCACAAACAATGTAACTCTGCAACTAGGTGATGGGAAGCGCATCAGGATATGGACTGATAGGTGGCTTCACAATCAGGCTTTGGCAGAAAGATATCCAAGTCTTTTAACATTGAAATGCGCAGGGACATCACTGTGGCAGAGGTTGGTCACTGGTGCAATGGCACATAGGTCTGGTGCTGGAGGCGGAGAAGATCAATTAGAAGTACTGAACAAACTGTTCTAGAAGACCTTCTGAGTGTACACTCATGCATGGAACACCATCTGGTTGGCTACAATGTGGTTCCTATGGAAGGTAAGAAACAATGCCACTTTCTATCCATTTCGCCTAACAATTATCTTCTTATGCATACTATTAAGAGGAATGTTTGGCTGTGGGTGAGAGCGAAAAGACAGCACTTATTTCTTTACAACTTTAATGATTGGTTGTTGCAGCCTCAGGTATGTTTAACCTTCCCTAATTGAGCAACACAAGTGGTTATTCGAGTGGTGCTTGACTGCCATTCACTGAGATATAAGGATATTCATCCTATATATTAAGATCTGCACACGATGTGCCTTACTGTTTTTTCGAATTTCGGAGGTACAATTTAGGTACTTGTTTTGCTATGAAGACAATGTTCCTTCCAGAAACTGTTTTTCTATAACTGTCTATGATGGGGTATTGGACAGAAATCGATGATGTCATTCTTATGCACTGGACATTAGTGTTGTTTTTGGTGTTTCTTTCCAGCTCCATTGAAGCAGTTTTCAAAATTCAGGTACCTGCGGCTCAGCCATTCAAAATTGCAGTCTCCCCACCAAAGAGCTGCTTCTTCACTATACAACATTAGACGATGGCATCATGAACCTTTGCGTTGGACTATGTAAGGGAGATATGAGGTGTTTCAAAGCACTCAAACGGTTTTGATGCTATAAAGTTACAGGCTGAGCAATGTCAACTACTTCAGTTACGACACCTGCTGCCATATTCGTGTGGCTGCCCGGGTAGCTGACAGTCAGTAGATCAATGTTGTCGCCATTAAGTCATTGCTTATTGGAATTGAGCAACAATCTCTGGACATTGATGCTACACGGTGTGCAGGCCGAGTTAGGTTTTCATATATTGTAAAGACTTCTGTAATCATTCCATGGCAGCCTGCATAGCTGACAGCCATTTGATCACTGCTGCCTACCCCTCATATCACCTCATTCCATGTAGGGGGGCCTATGAGCTATGGATTGTATTTTATTTTCTTGCTTTTCATTTATTCCGCCTTCTCAACTTGGGAAGCGTATTGTACATATTTCTTTTCATTAATGAAATTTGGCATTTAAAAAAAAACGAAAACCCAAAATTCCAATTTAAAATTTAAAATTAATCAAAAATTGGGCAATCTTAGAAATTAATGCAATTAACTTCTAATTTCATAACTTTAATTGCATCAATTAAGCATTAATTAACCCCAATTAGATCAAAAACCAAAAATTGGAAATCACATATTGGAATGTTTCAAATTACTTGATTAAACTTGCAATTGAACACATAATTATTTAATTCATATCTTCAATTTCATGATCCAATACTCAATTAAGCATCTTATCATGTAATTCTAACATCTAATTACATCATTAATATCTTAATTAAACACAATTGAAACAAATTCCTAAAACCCAAACTAGGTTCTTCAACCGTACTGGATTTTCGAATCTCACCAAATTCAAGCTCAATTTCATGAAATCACAATCACAAAACACGAATTATACACGTAATCCCAGCTCTGATACCAATTGTAGAATCAATTGGCTCAATTTCAAAAAAATTTGAAAACTTTCAAATTTAGAACGAAGGTAAAATCGAGCCTATTAACATGCTAATTCGTGTTCTAGGAGTTAAGAGAAGCTTACTTACCTTGCTACTCGGCCGAAAATGAAGAACCCGTTGGAATTCGAACAGAAAATCCATGAGATACGAACCACGGAAACCCCAACGGAGAAGTTCGCTACCCAGAGTACTCTCTGGCTAGTGAAGGAACTGCTAGACCCACTTTACGACATTTTCGGCACCAAGGTGGTCGGATGATTTCACGGTTTCTATCTTCCGGTCGATCGCGCGAGAAGAAGACGTACAGAAGATGATCTTCACTTCATAAATCTCGACTGACAGAGATATTTATATCTCCCTTATTTCATTTGGGCTCTTTGTCCCCAATTCAATTAAATGAGAATTGATTTCTCAATTGGGCTCGAGTAGAAGAAATCTTTGCTAGGGGGGCGAAAGCTCGCAGGCTTTTATCATCAAGCTCATCGAGGTGCTTGACTATATCAGCAAATATCTTAAAACCATGTCATAAGACATCAAAGATGAAGAAGGAAGCCATCGTAAGTCTTCCATAGCACAATTGAACGTATCTCATTGATTACCTCTTTGACCTCAATTTCGATCCTGCCTGTATTGAGTTGACGCAGCAGGTTACTCACAATGCGTAGGTTGGTTTTGCATCTTAGATCATCTGTTTAGTCTAAGAGATACTGAATCTTACTCGACCAACTGTCATAGTTCAATCCAAGTAACTTATCATTGGAAAAGGGTTTGTTTATCAGACTAGGGGGTGCCATTTTCCTACATGTACATTTTAAGGATATAAGGCACAATTTTGAGATTAATTTTTTTTAAAAAATTTGAATTATATATTACGCTCGAAAATTTTGCAAAACTCATAATGATCACGCTTTATATAATAAAAAATTCTGAGGAAAAACTAATTTCCATATGAAGCACAAAACACATGTAACATATACAGCCAAAACGTAATTGGCCACTTGGGTTTCTTGCTGTAGAGCATTTTTGGTATAATTTTGGTATACCTTTTAATTTGTTTTAGCCAAATGGATTGGCATAAATTAAATTGTTAACACATAACAATCTAATTTTCTTTTAATACATAATTAAAAGAAAGTTTTCTAAATTATCAAAAGTATCTGGCTTGATACAAATGTAATCCTTAATCGATTCTGTATGTACCTAGGTAGGATTCCTGTACAAAAATTTCAGAAAATCTCTGCCTAGACAGTACTACCATTCTTCGTGAAGGATCCAGATGTCTGGTGGAGTCACATAGGCCTTACTTAACAACCAGCCTTAGACAATCCCGCACAAGCACGATTAACGCGGATCTTTTTTGAATTCGGGGTAATTATGACAATCCAAAATTATCATAATTTAATTATTAACATATAGTTAATATATTTTTTCATTAATTTTATTAGTTCGAAACATATTCTCTAATAAAATGAATATCTAATTCACGTAATGAATATAAGCATGCTTTGGAATTAAATTGCACTTAGCAAATAAAATAATTCCTAATTCATGCATGCTACAAATTAAATTGCACTAGACAAAGTAATTTTAATTCTTAATTATGCATACTAAAAATAGAAATTTGATTGCACAAAGCAAATAAATAATTTCTAATTCATACATAATTAAATACATTTAACATATAAATACTTAATTGGGCCCCTATTTCAATTTTTAACAAATAAAAATTATTGGTGCTTGAATCCTTAAGAAAATAAAACCCAATTTATTTTCTTATTGGCTTAATTGGGCATTTCTGCCAATTAAATGGCCCAACCCATAAGAAATTGACATCAAAATTGTCGACCCAATTGTTTTAATTAATTGGTTTGGCCCAACAAATCGGCAAAAAGCCCATCTCTATTTTAAGCCCAATTCGTTTAAAAAAAATGAAGCCCACTTCAAATGCTATATAAGGCTTAAATATCATATTTGCTCATTTCGTCACCTCAAAGCACGAAATTGGCGGATCTCACTCAAATCCGTAGATTTGGGCCGAAACGAGTAGTCGAGGCGCGACCACGTGCAATTTACACGGCGGTTTGGTGGTGCGTGACGAACACGCCCCACCCCACCACTTCTTCTGATGGGTACACGACGGTTGACCGGTGACGTACATGCAGCTTGTGCAACGGATCCAGGAGAAAAACGATAGAATGGTTGTGCCTAGGACAGACAATGGACTTGAATTCCGATGCAGTGCGTGCACAAAACATGCCTTTACGGCGCGGCGCGTGAACATCATGGGGCGTAATGGTTTTGTCTAGTCTCATGCGCCGGTGCGTGACGGACACATGTGCCATGAGCGGCGGTCGGGACTTTTTCAGCGGTTCAAAAATCGATTATAAAATCGAATTGAATAAATAATACCAAAAATCAAACAAGAACCGGAATTATAATGGATTTAAAATAATCTAACAAATAGAATATAATCCAATCCAAAACCGTGCTCTAATACTACTATAATTCAATAATTAGAATGAATCTAATATTGAATTTAAATGTAATAAATCAAATACGATAATGTTATCTTTTACGGAAGCGTGATGGGATCGTTTGTCCGAATAATGAGTCTACCAGAGTCTCGTTAGGTTTCCACGAATCAAGTCTATGCCTCGTGGATGGGTAGGCAGACAGAGAAATCTCGTATATTCATTATATTCTTTATATAGAATGAATAAGCATGTAACCTATTTATAGGAGTGAAAAATATTTATTTATTCAGTATATAAACGTTATAAAAAACGTTTATAATAATTTCAAATAGTATAATACTATTTGAACACTGTTGGAAGTTGACAAAATCTTCCAACGTATTTTACATGTTTTTCCAACATATGCCATGGCAGCAGCCTCGTTCTTTTCCATCACCCATGGCTATGGCATCAGCAAAATCCAAGAAAACCCTCCAGGAAGGCAATGTATTGGTAGGCAAGTTGTACTTATTCTCTTTGATTTAATGAGTTTCCCTTCTCCATCGTATGTGTAGGAATTTGATTTCCAGTGTTTCAGTTGTCAAGTCTTCTGATTCTTGACATAAGGGGGTTATTTTGAGAGAAATTTGGTCAACTCTGTTAGGAATCTGCCAGATATGGAAGTCTAGAAAAAAAGTGCATTTAGTCGATCTAGGATTTATTTTTCCAGATTTGGTGTGTTAATAAGTTGCACACCCAAACACCCTAAGATGAATCAGATTCTGATATCTGCCGGACCAAACAAATTCAGGGTATTTTAAGTCTAAAGCTGTTGAGGGAATCCTATTGATAAGATAGGAAGTTGTACACAGAGCTTCTCCCAAGAAGGACTTTCCGAGCCCAGATGTGACTAACAAACATCTAACCTTATCAAGTAGAGTACGGTTCATTCTTTCAGCTACACCATTTGTTGAGGGGTGTACCTCACAGTTCTATGCCTAATACTCTGATTCACAACACAAATTATCAAAGGCAGAGTTACAGAATTCAAGTCCATTGTCTGTCCTAAGAAATTTAATTTTTCTTTCAGTTTGATTTTCATCTAGCGCTTTCCTGTCTTTATATTTTAAAAAAGCCTCATCTTTTGATTTTAGCAGAAACACCCAAATCTTGTGGCTAAAATTATCAACAATAGACAAGAAATATTTAGCACCTCCATGTGTAGAGATAGACTCAAGTCCCCAAAGATCAGCATGCAAATACTCAAGTACAGTTTTAGAAACATGTATTCCCTTTAAAAAAATTGTTCTATGTTGTTTTTCAAGTACACAGGCTTCACAGAATTATAGATTACATATAGCATGCTTCCTTAGACATCCTAATAAATGTAAAGTAGTTAGTCCTTTAAAACTCATGTAGCCTAGTCTTAGATGCCACATTTTTGTATTATCAAATGTAGTCATGGCAAATGCATAGTCATCAGTGTGTTCCTGGTATTTTCCTTTTAGAAAGTATAGGCGATTTCTCCTAACCCCTGTAAGAACTGATTTATTATTTTGTTAGAATTCCTTTTCACCATGAAAAGTGCATCCTAGTTCTTCTAAAGTCCCAAGAGAGATCAAGTTGCATTTTAAATCAGGAATGTATCTCACATTTGTTATGCAAACACTTTTATCACCTGAAGCATGCAAGTTTACAGTCTCAGTACCCTCAACATAACATGCATTGTGATTACCATGTAAATGACCCTCCTTTTAGTCTTATCTTAGTTTTGAAACCATTCATTATGGGGGCACATGTGATATAAGCACCCACTATCAAGCACTCATTCATCACACAGGGAATCTTGAGAGATAGTTAAAGCTTCAGAAAGGTATGAGGAGACATACAACACTTCATTGTCATCCTCATCACTCCTGCTACAGGATGCAGCCACATTAGGTTCTGCTTGTCTGTTTTCTTTTAGTTTAAGTTTTTAATAGTTGGTGATATTGAGGCCTAAGTCTTTATAGTATCTACAATGCACTTCTCTTCTTTCATTTATATGCTAAGGTGCCACATCACCCTTATTTGTTTTTCTTATGTCATTCTTCATAACTCTACTAGATTCAAGGCTCATATTTGCAAATAGTGCATTAGAGGCTTTTATGCTGTTCTTAAGCGCTAGTTCTCTAGATTTTAAGCCAGTCATGATAGTTTCAAGTTTGGGAACATTCTGAGAGTACTGTAAGACGTTCTTTACTATAAAAAAAAAATCATCAGTAACAGAGTTTAAGAGTGTCATAACAAGGCTTTCATCATCAAGTTCATGATTGGTTCCTTTTAAGATTTGACACAATTTAAAGAAATCATCCAGGTTCTCATCTATTGACCTAACAAGGTCCATTTTGAAAGAAAACAATGATACCTTTACTTTGATCAAGTTTGTAGTTGTTTTGAATGCATATACAGAGTTAAGTTATGCATATAGAGAATTAAATTTTGCCCATAGAGTGAGTGGATCTTCATCACAATCTACCTTTCTCAATACTGAATCTAAAAGGTTCAAGATAATTAAGTTATATGCTTCTTCCTTAATTTTCTCTATTTTCTTTTTGGCCTATTCAAGCCATTCCTTAATGTATTCTCTAAGGGCATAATGAACTCTATTGTGTAACAACAGAGCTTTCATATGCCTTGAACAAATAGTAAAATCCCCTTTATGATTGAATATAGAAACTTCCACTCTAATAGACATGGTCGTAATAAGATTAATGCAGAGAATGAAGAACTAAGTATTTCACATTAGACAAGTAGGCTACACGCCCTTCACACAAGAGTAATCACTAGGAAATCAAATAAGTAGTAAACTTTCCACAAAGTAGACAATTAGTTACACCAACAAGCAAAGGACTACAAGTCCAAGTCAGCGCACAACAGTGACACACTACACACATATAATAAGCAGAAGATTCATGCTTAATAGTTATATATGGAAAGTTATAAGAGATAAATAATAAGGATCGAGTTAGAGAAGTACCAAAATCCCAACAATAGTTAGGATTCTAAATTTTCTGTGAGGCTTACTCCTCGCTTAGATCTTCAAGTCTAGAATTTTTAGATCTAACTGTTTTTCCATCGATCCGCAATCACCAGACCACTGTTAGGAATCAGTCGGATATGGAAGTCTATCCACGTTGAGCTCCGGAATTGGATGCTCTTGTAGCATATATTCAAAAAATAGTACAAGCTTGTCGATCAAATCAAGTTCCTCACAACCAAAAAAGACAACACGGTAAACAGGCACCTTCCATAATTGTGACAACACGTCACAGAAGGATTCACAAACGGCCAACACAATAGGCCGAATAGATCTCACAAGTTCAGCAAGGAACGAAGTGCTTCTTACGAAATCAAAGAATCATAGGTCAAGAATGGAAAGAAAAACGTTCAAGCGTCGAGAGAGAGTGTAAAATGAATTAATGCGATTGGGTGTGAGTGCGTGTTTTTAGCCTTAAGTACTTTGTGTCCTTTTAATCTCAGCCATTGAGAATTCATCTGACAGTTATCAGCTTACTTTGATGTGATCGGTCTCGATGTGATCCGTTGAATCTTATTTTGATGAACGGATGGCTTGGATGTGAGATTTTCACGGCTTCACTTAGACCGCACGATCTGATAGTGGATGAACGATCAGGATTGCTTCGGGAGTCACGCGCTGATTATCGAGGCGCCACCAGTTTCTAGACACACGATCTAATTTGACACAGATGACCCTGATGCTTCACAACAATCGATAGGTAGAATTCAATTTATGTCGTCTGATGAGATTAGCCGTCAACGGCTCAGATCTCATTTGCCTAGTAACTCTGAATTCAAGTGGACCATAAGATTAAGATACAAACTAATGGTTCATATTTACACAACTGCACCATCTGCAACCACAAGATCAGATAAAACTCAACAGTCCAAATTATAACATTTAAGAGGTTATTTTTGTAACTTCGCTATCCAACATACTCTTCCAATATTTTTTTGTATTTCTTAATTCGATTCTAATCAATCTATGTGAACTAATAATGCAGTAATACAAACTAACTAATTTGTGTTTTGGCATTTTTATGGCATTGGCTAATCATCCCAAAGTGTGGAATGTCTTTGAGGAAGTGATTTAGATGAGAGTCTAGCTCGATTTTACTTGAAGATTATATCCTTCAGCATATTTGTGTTATATAATCATGTTCTTCACCCACTCAGTTGGTCCCTTATTGCGTGCTGAAGGCCATTTTGCACGAGAATGTATTTCAACAAGGCATCTATAAAGCCGTTACATTCTTTAACATGGCACCAAAGAACATCGTTGAAATGTAGAGCAGAAAATAATGGCACCATAACAGATGAAGAGAATGGTGGAAGTATATCTAAAGAAACTTTAATCTGGAGGGCCATCAAATTGACTACGTACACTGTTGCTTTGATTCCTATAACGGTAACCGCAAGACTTTTTTTCATCGTGTATCCACTCTTCAACTTCACATGGTGTCTATTGTAGTGAGTTTAGAGTCTGATATAAGTTCATATTGCTTGATGTGATCAAATGCAACCATTTTAGACTGATGGGCAACTTTTACTTGTGTGAAACTATTGGTCCAACAAGCAGGTAGGAAGTGCAGTAGCTTATTGGCAGACGGGCCTCTACTATGGAAAACGTTATTTGATGCTACTGGTTTCTTCAGTTCTTGTCGTATCTTGGCTCAACTTAAGGTCAGATATTGAGCTTACATTAGGCAAATACTAAGGTATTCTGGACCACTACTCAAACTTCTAAATGTATTTCCCTTGAATGCAACTGTTGATAATCAACATGGAATCAGTTGTTAAACTAGTTGGCAAGTGAGATAATCTGCATCACATCTGCAAATTTCTTGCCTCTAAGAATTCATAGATAACAGTCAGAGCATGACCCTTTTTCTTGTTCTTTGAAGCTGGACAGGTACTCATCTTTTTGCTTGGTGCTACTTGCCGTGGAGTGGAAGTCTTCATTCTATATTTCTGCTTCCTGTTCAATAATCTTTGGTTATATTTACCAGGTACATATCTGATCTCTTACCACCGTGATAATATATCAGTAGATAAATATGTTGGTGCGCTATAGCGCCTACTGTCAGTGTCATCCATTTCGGTAGAGTTACGTGAGACTGGGAGAGCCCTTATGCTTTGCTGCATTTGGCCCGTTTGCAACCACTGCTATTTACTTACTTCAGACCGGAACAAGGTTGTCTCCATTTCCAGCTTCTTAGTTAGATGCAAGAACTCATTGTACCTTTACTAAATTCTGCTGTCATGACAGAAACATACCAATTTCTGGCACCCTGGTCGCTCCATCCATTCACGTTGGTCTCACAACAGCCTTAATCCTCTTCTGTAGTCATTTCCACCAGGTTTTACTTCTCTCAACAGTCAGTCCCTTCAACATACAATGCAACTTCTGAACTTCAGTTGACTTATGAATTGAATGAGCTCAGATAGAGAGGATGACAAGGCCTTCGGAAAATTCTCTCCTCTGGTGACTGAACATATTTTCAAGCCTGGAACTATCAAACAGCAGGGTTACTAATGATTCGTCGGCTCACATTTCATCGTTCAAATTCCATGTAAGGCTCGGAACTGAAGCAGGTGCTCAAGTGGTGAAAGTGATTGTTTGCGCTCTTTACTCTATTCTGTTTATTCTGGGACTTGGCCAAACTCTTCCTGTCTGTCGTAAGCCGCTGTCACCCTTTACTTATGTCTTCTTATCTTACTGCTTCTCCCATTGTTTGAGTTTTAACAGCTATAGTTCTGTCGCAGGTTCTCTGTGCATTAACATTGCCAGTAGGAATGTCATTAGTTAACTTTGTGGAAGAGAACCACAGGGTTAGTAAAATCAAACAGTTTTTTTCTTCATGACAAGCAGTTAAAACGAAAATCTCTGAGCTAGTTGCATTGATTTTTGGGTTTTATAGGACAAGGAAAAAATCTTCATGGCTAAATATTACTGCGTAAGATTGCACACTCTTTTTGAAGCTGCATTGGCTGTCGGCCTGGTCGCGGCTCGGCTATTTGCAAGAAAGCAACTCCCACATGCTGTTCTTCTTTGATTTTAAAAGCACACCAACTCTTAGAAAATTGTTAAAGATGTAGGTGTATTTAAAAGCACAGAGCATCCAAGTATAAAAGAACCACATTTATCTCTACAGCTGAAGATGACTGCTGTTGCTCCCCTGCTTCCCTTAATTACTGCAATGCTATCCTTACAAACACACTTTTTTTTATACGTGCTATTGTGTTTGTTCTCCAATTCTTCCTACTCAAAATCTGACAAGCATAATGAAAATTGCAGACAGAGGAACGAAGAAGCTGTTGCAAAATTTTCTCCATTGGTGCATTTCAAAAACGAAATGTATCCCAAAACATAGAAGTGAAAAGCCGGCTAAAAAAATGACCTCACCATCTTTCACACTATCTAGGTCAG
>JAOWBN010000747.1:0-11389 GCA_028565015.1 Pinguicula moranensis | reverse complement strand
GTGTATTACGTGGGGTTATCAAACGCCTCTTTTGACCGAGGGGTTATAAAGGTAAGTTCCCTAATATGCACGAGTTAAGCTGGAAGGTATGGAATATCAAGATGCTACTTTTGTCCATCTCATATTTGAAATGAGATTATTAATATCCCTGGGCCCCTTGATGCAGACTTAATTGTTAGGCGCGCAATGTGATTATTTGATAGTCACATATTAACAATTATGTACTGATATATCAAGAAAGTGATTAATGGTCAAGGATGACACATTCCTACGCTTGGCATTAGTCGTTGGATATTAAGTAACGAAAGAATAAATACTAAATGAGATTATAGTATCACGATGTATCTATATTATTTCGGATCATAATGCATTGCTAGATGTCGTTTATGATAGGTGTCGATTTAGATATGGATCCTATCAGGTCGCTCTATCTGGCGAACTAAAGAATTAAAATAAATAATTATGTGTGACATAATTGGCGAATTTCACGTACGAGAATTCAATTGGGTTCTGGCAATACCACCCAATTCAATTACAATTTAATTGGACTTAATGAGATTAAATTCAAGTGGTTATTTTGCAATTGGGCTCGAATTTATTATCAATTGGATTTCAATTGAGAATTAATTATAATTGGGCCCAAAAGCCCAATTAGAAGGGATTATTAATCCCATTCGGTCGAAACTTAAGAGGAGATTTTCTGTTCATGATCTCTTCATCACGATAGACGTGTTTTTTTGGCGGGTCGTCGCGGATTCTGGCCGTTCTAGGTAAGTACGGCTATCCCTTGTACTCTTAGAACATGAATTACACTGGTTTTGGGTCCGATTTCAACCTTGGTCCGGATTTGAAAGTTTTCGAAATTTTAGAAATCGAAGTAATCGATCCAACACAAAGGACTCCTTCGTCTTCTTTCAGTAAAACTGTTGTCGCATTTTGTCGAATTCGAATACGTTTTAGGCCATCGTGCGCTTCTTCATAGGTTTCTGTTCAGCCCGTGAAGCGCTGTGGTCAGGGTGGTCTCGGCGCTCGCTATGATTTCATCGGCTCGCCCACGAATTTGGTTCGTTCGTCGAAATGAAAACAATCTTGACTTTTTTTTTGTTGATTTTTGGGGTTTTGTAAGTTCTAGATGATTTTTGCAATTCTTCATCCTCTTTCTCAAGCTTTGCTTCACTAGAAGGAAACTTAACGTCAATTGTATCTAGCTCCCTTTCGTTCCCAAAGGTTCGATTGGTTTTCCCAGATTGAGAGATGACTCTTGGCTGTCAAGACATGGAGAGTGGAGAGAGAAGAAAAGGGTTCGTGAGGTTGACAGACGTTTGGGGGAATATTTTCGTCTGCGAATTGTTTTGGAATTGATGATGTGGCAGTGTGTTTTGTGGTGTGTTTTGTGGTGTCTTATGTGTGTCGTGCATATAGTTGTCCTTCGCTATATCACTTCTCGAGTTAATGAGCACTTTGTCTGTGTTGTGTCAGATCAGTCATTTGACATTATATGTATGCCACCGCTGCATGATTGTTTGGTTGATCTGAAGGCGGCCGCACACGGCACAGCACAGGCTCCAACGAATCCAAATTAGGAATGGGAACTTAGTTCTGAAAGGTGAATACTTCTGCAACATGAATTCTTTGTTAACTTTTTTAGTTACATAAAAAAAAATTATATATGTATACAACATTAGTTACAAGCGTGAAAAAAATTGATATGAAATAAAATCCTTCGTTAACTTTTTAGTTACATAACAAAAATTATATATATATATACATTATTTACATGTACCCCAAAAAGTCAAAAAGAAATATTATCATGAAAAAAACCTATATTTAGGTAATGTTTTCGGTTGCTTTTTCGGGGGCTGCTTTTGGCTTGAATAATCAAAAATTCTAATTTGGGACATTTAAGAAATTACTTTTGTTTCTATTTATCATGCTTTAATTTTAAATTACTAAAATCCATTACAAACAGTATGGAATGAGAAGTTGGTCCACAGCTACTTTGACAAAAATGAGTTATGGCTTAAAAAAAGAGTACAAGAAGAGGAAGTGCAGTTTTAAAATATTCATATTGGATTATCGGGGGAAAAGATGAAGAAGTAAGGCACTTTTATTTAAGAGATTGTTCGAAACTTTTTTTAGTTATTTCTATTTTTCATTCATTTTCACAAACTTAAGCTCTGTTTAATGTTACATTAGCAAGTGATTTTGCTTTATTTGACTAAATTAATGCAATTTGATCAAATAAATATGTTTTGTGAACACTCACTTTCTAGTTCTACCTTATAATATTACTAAAAAAATAAGTTATTTTAAAAATAATTAGGATTTAATTTTTGGACCCTACCCAACATCACATTGATATGATTTTGTTCTTGAGTTTTTAGCTCCAAAATTTTTCATACAAATGATGTAGTGTTCATCCATTTTAACCCAACAATTTTTCTATCCTTAATCCGTCTGCTACATTTTGTCCAAAAAAAAAACTTATTTAAAAATAAATTACATTTATCAATTTTCAATCACCTCTGCAATATTTTTTTATAAACACTCGTCGAACTTCTAAGTTACTTGGACCTGGCAAAATCAAAGTCAAAACTTATCCAGCACACAAGTCTTGAAACTGTTTTCCCATGTCCCGAGAGACAATATCTCTTGAAATCTCCATCTCTCGACTTCGTTAAATGCAATTACACTCTGCACCGTGCTTTTTGTCTTCTTTCGCACTCCCTAAAACAAGGAAAAATGAAGGAAACCTCGAATCCGGCCAAAGGACTTCGGTAAGTAAAGTAACTACCCAATAAATAGGAAAAAAGTGCAAACACGTAATGGAGAGTTTCCGAAGTTTTCATACATCAATGCTCTCATGATTATAATTCAAGACAAAAGACAGCAAAAGAAGAAAATATATGCCTTAAATGCATTTTCCTCCGTACCCTCCATTGATGCATGAAAACTCTGTCCCCCATCCTTTAATGCGGATATACATATACAAGCAATGTGTCGCTAACTCGCTACATGCTTGCATGTGCTTGCGGTGTTTAGGTGGGGTGAGGGAGAAAACAAAGGATTCTTTTGCATTCAATGCAGAAATATTTCAAAAACGTGTCGATCCGATAAGGGCGGAGCTACAATTGCACACTAGCGGGGCCGGGGCGAACCTCAAACCGAAATGCGAGCTCAGTGGTGGATCCAAACGTCCTACAGGGAGGGTTTGTTTGAACTTTGAAGGGCCGCATAAATTATTTTTTATTTTTATTTTTACAACTTTTTAGATTATAGTGGACTAGCAAAATTTGTGGTTGTATGGTTTGCAAAGAAAAAGTGTTTTTTTTTTGTTAAGAGGTTGGGCAAAACTTTTTTAGATTGAACTTAAAGCAGAGCTTGAAAAACGGCTTAGGGTAAAATTTTTGGTCGAAACTTGTATATGTTGGCATTCCCAGGCTTGTTGACCCCACACTGACTTGTGGGGGGACGGTGGAATCGATAAGTTCACCATCCCAAGTACTATTTTCGCCATATTTTTTTTTTTTGATAAGTTATTTTCGCCATATTCGATCAAAGATGATAGAGGTGGGTTTAGGATTCACCACTGCTTTGTTTTATTTTTTATTTTATTTTATTGCTTTGATAGTGGTGGGACCCAGATTTGCACAAATTAGAAAGTAATGGAGACTATTTTTTTTTTTTCGGTAGGTAAATCACACGCAACGCACACTATCAGGGTATCCATTGGTGGCCAATAATGGGACCACCGCAGACTAATCCCCATATCCAACTAGGGAGGCTAGACCCGCAGCGGGATTCGAACACCATACCTCTGGGCAAACTCTGAGATGTGACGTCTAGCTCAACTTGAGCAACCGCTGGGACACCCACGCCGGATTAATGGAGACTATTTATAATTGAGGCTGACTAATGTCTTTTCGACGCATACATTTTCAAAGTCTACAATTTCTACGAATCATTAGTTTTATTTTTTTTTCTATTTTTTATAATAAATTTATTTGTCAGTTAGAAAGACCATTTAAACCCGATTTAGGATGAATTTTCGGCAGATTGCTTGTCTTATTTTGAATTTTAATTAGGAGTTATTTTTTAAATTTACTATTTTTGGCAAAATTAAAATATTTACGAATTTTGGCTAAGTTTTGCTTGTGGACTCAGTTTTTGTCATCATTGAATTATTATTAAATATTATTAAAACCTTAGAGAATATTTTCTCTGGTTTTCAAGCAATTTCTATTGTTACTCCTTGCAATTCGCCTGGTTTACCTAACCCACAGAATAATCATTATTTTGTCCAGCGTCAGACCCACCACTACTTTTTTATTATTATTAAATTCATAAATTTATTTATCACTTATGCAAGTTTTTTTGGGTAATTATCATTTATGTGAGTATATATGTATCATACGTATTCTTATTTTAAAATTAAAATCTAATAATCGGTTAGTAAAATTACTAAATTCGAAGATATATTCATTATTAATTAAGATTTTTTTTATTTAAGTTAAATTTAAACTTTGCATATCTTGTAATTAAAAATTAATAATTTAGTATAGTATTTAATGTTATATTCTAAAATAAATAAATGATAATACAACTACAACTACAACGTACCCAGTATATTTCCAACTAAGTTGGGATCTGGGGGGTCAGATATACGCGGTCTTACCCTTATAATCATACAAAGAGACCATTTCCGTTGCGACCCAATATGCATTGCATCATTTGAAATATTGAGTTCCAACAACTTCACTAAATAGAAGCACTGGAATTTAATAGAGTCATTTTGCTCTAGTCCATTATTAAGATAAAGCTAAAAGAATTGTCAATGGTGACTCTTCAATACTATTACTTATAAATAATAGGCTTATAAATTGTTTTAATCTAGCATATAATTTGAAAAGTTGATCTATATTTCTATTTTAAAAAATATGTAGCACCCTTCTAAAATATAAAAATCTAAATATTACTTTCAAAATAATAAGCTTATTAATTCTTAAAATAAATAATTAATGTCTATAAAAAATTTTAATATTTTAAATTTTTTAGAGGATGCACATGCATGGCATATGCACCATAATAAAAATTAATAAATGTGGCATACCTAGTGCACCAAATTAAATAGTCACAGAAAAAACTCTATAAATACCTTCATTCTTCTTTTCACAACTCACACATTCTTCAACAATCTCTCTTTCTTGCCAAGTATCCTCTCCAATAAGTTATTTTCATAGGAGTTCTTTGAAAAAAAAATCTTCTTCTCGTAGGGATCTTTCTCTCTAAACGAATTTTTCTCCAATGGTTTTTTCTAAAAAATATTTCTACCCAAATGAATTTTTCTCAAATGGATTCTTCCTAAATGTCCTTTTCCCAAATGTTGTCTCCTGAAGTGCCTAACTTAATTTCAATCTACCTCATCTACCTAACTTAATTTCACAACTAGTACACCAATTTCTCTTATATAAATAGTCTAGTCTTGTGTGAACATATTCTTCATAATCTCAAGTAACACTCATTACAATATGCACAATGCAAGCAGCGATTCTAGCTCCATCTCTGAGGGTGAGCAGGGTATACGCCAACTTTGGACCTTGTTCAAATGGGCCCGTTCTATTCATTTACAAGGACCCGGTGGGCCTCAAGATGCTTCCTCAATTGTACGTCAGCCACCACGTTCAAGGAGACACATTGAGCGTTTTCATGAGGATGCCTATACTCGACCGATGACTAACTACTTCGCTGAGAACCCAACCTACAAAAATGAGCAATTCGATGTCGCTTCCGAATGAGACAATCGTTGTTCTTGCAGGAGGTAGCCGGCTTGGAAGTAGTTGATCCTTACTTCCTAAATAGAGTGGACGCAACCGGTCATAGTAGCATTTTGTCCTTACTAAAGTGCACTGCTACGATGCAAATGTTGGGTTACAGTGGAAGTGTGGATAGCTTAGACGAGTACCTCCGAATGGGTGAAACCACCACTCTTCAATGTTTGTGCCATTTCATCCGCGGCGTGCGCATGGCATTCGAGGCTGAATATCTTCACTCCCCACGTCCTGAAGATATACAACGCATGCTCGCCTGGGAGGAGGTTCATGGATTTTCAGCTATGTTAGCGAGCATGGACTATATGCATTGGACATGATGGAATTGCCCGAATACATGGAAAGGTCAATATATGTGTGGTAACCAAGAGACTCCCACAATGATGCTTGAAGCTGCAAAAACAATGAATACTTGGATCTGACATGCATTCTTTGGCACTTATGGGTCTAGAGGTAGGCATACGGGTCCAACCCATTTGCCCCGTCAAAATACAAGAAATGGGCCAACCTAGACCGTTAAAATATGGGTCGGTCCAACCCATTTTTATTGGCGGGCCATGCTGGGTTGAATTTTTAAGCACGACAAGTTTGCCCTATACACTCATTTTTAATTATTATATATATTTGTAATTTTTAAGTTAAAAAGTTATATATTGAAAAAATTGAGGGTGGCAGAATTCAAACCTACAACTTTCACATTTGAAGACTTATAGATTGCTTCCTTAAGCATCCAATCGTACTAACTTTTGATATAGATATGACATATATATAATATAAATACGTTCATTTTTATTAAAATAGGAAAGTAAAGTCATTTGTCCCATATTAATTGCACACAGCTTTTAACCTCATATAGACTTATAAATAGACGTACTCCCTCAATCTTTCTCCCACAATGCGATTTCTCGACCTATATGCTAAAAAATGCAGTTTCTCAGCCCTATAATTTTAATATTTTAAATTATTAATTATTTTAAATAATAAAATAAACGGGCGGGTTGGATGCAGGTTAGTGAGGACGTTGGGCGAGTTGGACATGGCTTGTATTTTATTGTGTCGGGCTAGCACAACCCATTTTATGAATAGCCAACTCGGCCCGGCACGTATTCGGCAAATGGACAGGTTGAGCTGGTAAATCCAACTCGACGAGTTAGGGAAAATGGGTCAGGTCAGGTTGGCCTGCCCGTTTGTCGACCTCTACATCGGTCTAACAACAATCTGAACATTCTTGGTTGATCCCCTTTGGTCAATGACGTGTACAATGATCGTGTCCCTCGTATAAACTTCTTTGTCAACAATCATGAGTACAACATGTAGTACTACTTAGCAGATAGTATCTATCCCGATTGGCCTCTATTCATGAAAGTTATTCATGACTCGCGCTTCCCACAAGATAGTTTGTTTGCGGCGTGCCAAGAGGGTGTACGAAAGAATATAGAGCGTATATTTGACATCTTACAATGTCAATTTCAAATCATTTCAGGAGATGCACAAGCATAGCATACCGCGACAATCAGGGACATAATGACTGTGTGCATCATCTTACACAACATAATTGTGGATGACAGGGGCTACACCGTTTATCCTTTTGACTATGATTCAACCAAAGATTAGAAGAACGCACAACTCGTATTTTTTAAAGGTCGTCGTGTCTAATACTTTGCCAGCATATTTGACATGTGTGGCAGTGACAATCAAAGGCCAAATAATTGCAAGCTGATTTTTTAAAAATATTTGGGATAAAGTTGACCGTGATTAGCGATGTCATGTATTTTTAAAATTGTATCGTACTTGTCTTTCCAATTTCATATTTTATTTCAATTGTATTTTATGCATGTTAAATTTTAAAATCCCTTTCTAATTTAAATTTCAAGAATTTCTAATTTTTAGAATTTAATTTTAGAATATTTATATATTTAAATAAAATAGCAACTATTTAATGTTAATATATTATATATTATAATTATATGATCATATAATTAAAATACATGAAATAATAAAATAATATGAGGAGAGAGGTGGTGAAGTGTGTTGATGGATATAGTAAATTGCTAAAAGATGGGCGGAGATAGAAAATTGTAGTGTAAAAAAGGATAAGTTAGAGGAAAGAAATAATAAAATAAAAAATTTGAGCTGACGTGGCGATAAAGGGTTGTGGATGTCCTAAGTGTATCCCTTGCAAACGTGTAACTTAGCAGGAAACCAACTTTTCGCAAAAAAAAAATGCATTATTTTTTAGGCATGGGCATTCGGGACTTCGAGATGGGAATTGCCCGTTCTTGTTTCCGTCCCGAATTATTTCGAGACCGGGACGCTCATTCCTAGTCCCGTCCCGATTTCCCAAAGTCCCAAATTTTTAGTAAGTAAAAATAATTTCGGGACCGGGAATGGCTATTCCCATTCCCGTCCCGAATTATTTCGGGACCAGGATGCCCATTCTCAGTCCCGTCCCGATTTCCCGAACTCCCGAAAATTTTGGCCATCCCAAATACCGCAGTCCCATTTGGCCATCCCTATTTTTTTTTTAAAAAAAAATAGTAGGGAAGGCAGGATCACCTCCACCTGGGGCTGTCTAACGAATGACGGTGGTTGTGGAATTGCGCCACCACTACTGTCATCGGCGGTGGGCGGTGGCAAAAATCCATTTTTTTGAATTTTTTATTAAATGTTAAATACTTAAAAAATGAAATCCATTTCACTATTTTGTCTCCTTCTCGATGACATTTCGACTTTCCCAAAGGACCAAAATCTTTGAGTTGCAATGCTCAAATCCTCTCGTTCCAAAAACCCGTTGCCGCCTTTTCCAATCGGTAATCCCTAATTGCACTTGCTTGATTTAGGGTTTAGGTTTAATTTCGATTTTTCTCTTTTTGATCTCTTTGTTTTTTTTTATGAATTTGTATTTATTTATTGTAATGAATGAGTTCAAATACTTGCATTGGTTGAACTGAATGTGAGGGGAAAATTGTGTTTGTTATGTTTTTGAAGGAAATTTTGAACATGAGTTGAGTCCTTTCATGGAAAAGATGCGAGTTCTTATGAAGTATGTGAAGTCGTCTCCGAAGAGACTTGACTCCTTCAAGCAATGCGTGGCCAACCGAATGGTGGAAGGAACTTGATGTATGCACTAGGTGAAATTTCTGCAACTTGATGTATGCACTGGGTGGAATTTCACTTACATCATATTTGTCTCGATGTTGGAGTACCGTCTGGTGTTTGAAGATATGCTAGAGGATCGTAATCTTTTAGATTACTTGATCTCCGATCATAAGGACTTGTACCCTACGCTGGATGATTGGATGCAGGTGAAGCATTTAGTGATTTTCTTGAAGATCTTCTATAATGATACCTTTAAGTTTTTTGCATTGAACAGTTGTACTGTACATATTTTCTTCCAGGTAACAATTGGAACTTTTGAGTTTAAATTATTTTCTTCAAGGTAACTTTTAACTTGTTTAATATTTTGCTTTATGTTATCTACAGGAAGTGTCAAAGATTGAGAGACAGATGAGTAGGTATGCCGAAAGTGATAACATCTATTTGAGTGGGATGGTCAAGAGTATGTTGGCCAAGTATGACAAATATTGGGGGAGCTTACTCGAGTGGAACCCGATCCAAGAAAAAGGCTTAAATTGAACAAGTTCCTGATTATTGCAATTATCCTGGATCGTCGGGCTAAGTTCGTTTGGTTTAGGTATTTTTTCCTTTATTTGAACAAGTTCTTGATTCTTGAAATTATCCTGAATCCTCGAACTAATTTTGTTTGTGTTCACCGCTAAGGTATTGATTTTCGTTAACCATAGACCAAAAAATGACTGATATGGCTACTGAACTAGTCATGAGTTCTATCACTGGAGTCTTTGAAAACTACAACAAGTTGTACGGCTCATCATCATCTCGAGCATCAGATTCGAGGATTAGTGCCTCACACGATTGCAACATGTTGGCGGGTTTAAACTCTTTCAAGAAGCAGGTGCGAAGGGTGAATCCAAGATTAGAATTGGATAAGTATTTGGATGATGATTGTGTGTCGTCCACGGAGAACTTCGATATTCTGAATTGGTGGAAGACCAATGAATTCGCTTATCCAGTGCTAGCACAAATAGCGAGAGATGTGTTAGCCATCCCGATTTCCACAGTACCATCGGAAGCTATCTTTAGCATTGACGAATGAGTATTGGATGCTATCCGACGTTCTATGGCACCCAGCAGAGGACCTCATTTGCACACAAAACTGGTTACATACAACTTTCGAAGGGATAGATACTATGGATGGCACAGAAAATTCACAGATATAGGAGTTGGATATAGGTATATTAGTTTATTATTACTTTGTTTTTCTATGCCTTTACTTTTCGTTCGTTTTAACTTTACTATTATGTTGTTTGCAGAGTTGACTGAAGTTCCACAACAAATCATAACATGGCTTCTAGGTTGAATGCTGATTGTTGAACTTGCACTTGAGATTGGACTTGTAACTTGTCGTATTGATTGTTGAACTTGTAACTTAAGGTTGAACTTGAACTTGTTGTCTTGCATGTTGAACTTGAACTTCAAGACGAACTTGAATAGTTAGATTGCTCCAGTTATGTTTCTTTTTTATGTTGAACTTGTAACTTGAACTGAAACTTGTCATGTTGATTGTTTAACTTGAAGCATTTATTTTTAGGATTCATATTTCTTTTGATGATAGAAAATTTCACAAATTACAAATTTCAAGTTTGTCGTATTTATTTTTTTAATTATTTTTTTTTATTTTTTTATTTTAATGATGGTAACGGTGGCACCATTACCGTGACCGCTACCACCACAGATTGGTGGATAACGGTTGATAGATAGCGGTGGTGGATCCGTCACTCTATCCGCCAGGTTAACAGTAACGATAGCGGGCAATGACTGGACACTATCGCTAATATCGTTGGACATTGAGAGCGAAGAAGAGAAGAGATGTTTGCATTGAATGCACAGTATGTCCTTTCACTGTTGAATAACGCTCATTAAATGCTCCCATCTTCACACCATACCCTGTTTGCTTGGTAAAGTTTATCTTTCTATCTCTATCTCTATCTCTCTCTTCCCTATTGCCCTGTTTTTGCTATCTTGCATTTACTCCTCACACACTACATGCAGTGACAAACTGTACTCTGCGTTGGCAGTGGGCACAAATCTTGAAATTTCCTAGAATTCTATCCCTTTTTTTCTTTTTTTCTTGGATTTTATATATATATATATATTACTGTGTAAAGGCAAAAAATCATTCAACATCAAGAGTCTAACTGCAGCAGCATTTCTCCCATTTTTGACTTCTCCATTTGACAAACTCTGTCTTTTGATGCAGATTTTGTTGCTACCCTTTTGTGCTGCGTAAACAGAATATGGTGTTGGCTTGTCTTGGTTGGCTCCAAGAACAGTCAGATGGAATAAAGATCGAATCCTTACATTCAATATGAACATGAACAACTTGCCTTCTTTTGTCTCTAGCTACATTAATACATGGACTAATCTGAACCCTCTTTATTTCTCCATACATGCAAGAGTTTTATGTTCTTGGCAGAAAAATT
>JAOWBN010000736.1:0-11390 GCA_028565015.1 Pinguicula moranensis | reverse complement strand
ACTGGGTTTTTCCTAAGCAAGGTTTTAACGAGGCAACTTTGGCATACTCTTGAATCCAGAAGAATTCAATGAGAGGATCATAAAAGATCCCTACTCAATGATTTTACAAAAGTATGTATCCTTGAAATTCGGTCAATCAATGGGGAGTGTTGTAAATACACATAAGTATATATAAATGTGTATTGATTGTGACCGTTTCAGAATTTATATCTTTTGTAACTGTCGGTTCTGAACCTCTGTATATAGAGGGCTCTAATGAAAATATGATACACGCTTTTGACTAGAGTTCTAATCTTCTATTTTCTCTCGCAGAATCTTTAGATTACAACATCTGCTAATTTATTATAAACAATTTTCTAAAACAAAATAAACTAATGGGAAAAGATAAATAAAATAATATTGTATTTTGTGTAATTTCTCTTCCACTACTCTCTAATCTCTTCCAGACTTTCTCCGTTCTTTTCTCTCTCTAGAATTCTCGCAACTTTACCGGACAACCTCGGGCCTAGCCAAATCCATGGATAACGCCAATGAGACGTACGCCGGCAAGGTTGACGGCTTCGCGCGGTGGCTCGGTACCAGCGTAGCAGCGGCGTTCTTCGCCTCTCTGGAGCGCTGTTCCTGCGTCAACGTAGACGCCGATGGCGAGGAGGAGGAGGAGGAGGCGCACGATCGTCCTCTGATGCTCACTACTCTACCTTCGTACAGATCTTCTACCTCTTCTTCCATGGCACCCGGTAATCACATCGGAACTGTGAGTAATACCCCCGTCGTTGCCGTTGAGAATCTTCCCGTCTGATCGATGTACAGATGTGGTCAGTTTTTCAACAAAAGATAGATTGTGGGATTTTAATTTATGAGGGAATGTTTGAATTGCTAAAATATATCCTGATTGTGTATGATTTACGGCGAGTTGGATGTCTCTGTTTTGACCCTGTATTGGAACTGGTGGGGAATTGGACAATTTCAGAGTGTTTAGGCAACTTTGTCCCGGGAATTTGATCGTAGAATTGGGTGTTAGGGTTTTTTGGGTCTGATATAGAACATTGCTAATCTATTTGTGATCTTGTGGAAGCTAGTTTGTCTTGTCACTTTCGGAATTTTTCTTGTTATTTCAAGATTTAAGTTTTGGCCATGAAGTAATTTGTTCCCCTTAAACAGAAAAGAAGCTATTGCAAGTTTATTTGTTTTTAACGATTTCCAGAAATCATGCCTTTAGAATGAATCTCTAATTCTCTAGTCGTAGGTTGAGTGTGAGTAAGCTTTCTGCAATACATACAACGTTACTTATTTGAGAAAATACAGTTGACTGTTAGGACTGCTAAAAGATGTGGTGGGACATTTGTTAAGAACTGGATACTCAAAAATGCTTTTTCTTGATGCTAATAGATTGGCTGGAGTTGGCTTTGATCATGTATTCGTTTCTTACCTCAATGCTACCTTATGCTGTGGTTATGCTGTAATGAGCTTGTCGGATTTGTAAAATTCAGGAACATGCCAAAACTAGAGTTGTCACTAAAAATGTGAATCTGGACTTGCAAAAGTAGCATGCTCATACTTATGATAATTTCATCACAGTTTACTATCTTCAGTATTTACTACTATTCTGTATCATGGATATCTATAACATGCTCATGCTTGTAAAGTTGAAAAAGGGTTGAAAGAAGTATATGGGCTTGATATAAAATAGTGGTAAAATGGAAAGATGCATAATTCTTCATTTCATCGGCATCACATACTTAACATTGTATTTATCTGTCTTAACAGTTTATTCCCCAAGACTTTTGAATCTCCAATTATCAGAACAGTTCTAACTTCATCGAGTGCTGGAGCGAAATCAGGTTTCTGCTTTATCCTTGAATCGATTTCCATTCTGAAAAAAGTTACACACACCACTTTGTGTTGATTGTATCACCGCATGTAACTAATTTGTCACATGAAACTTGTATGCCCCGGATCAGAGTCATGGAACATGTCTAAAGCTTGATTCTTGATAAGTGTTTCTAGTCACTAGTTATGTTCGAATGAATTTAGTTGTTGTTGAGCCGTGGCTTGTCGAAGCCGGGACAGTATTTCCATGTCTTTACTGCATTTGGAGTTGGGAACAAGAATGTGATGGCATCAACTTTTAACGAAAGAAGCCCGTGGAAATTATGGCATGGCAAAATGGTTCATAAACTTGATGTCCCTTTTCTTTTTCCATACCCCAAAATTTGCAAACCAATAGGAAACTACTCCATCCCCTTAATTTGGAGTTTAAGGTTCTGTGGCGCAATCGAAGAAACCATGGCGTTCTCCTTCTTTCTCGTCACAATAGGAAAGTATGCAGGTCCCTCGCTCGCACTGTCAAGCGTGCAGTACTCCTCGCCACAAACTTAACGGTCCATCACCAAGGAACAACGCGAGGGGGGGTAATCAATTAGAAAAGTGCCACGAATTTTTCTTAAAGGGGGCGGATGCCCCCTTAGTTCTTAGTGCTTTCGACATTATGTATAAACTTGTGGAGGAAAGTATACCTTTTTCCTATTGAAATACGTATAAACAAATATATAATCCATGCTTAATTAATTACCTTCAGCAACAGCCAGATCCACAGCAAACGTGAATGAAAAAAGGCAAAGGGAGTACGCCACCTAGAACGTTCTTCTCCATCCTTTGAATTGAATCAATATTTCTTTCAGTGATTGCAATTCTGGGCTTTTACTAAATGATGTAACCTATGGAATTTATATATATTGTAGTTCTGGTGGGATTGTAATTTTTTACCGGTATTGTGCGACAGAATTGAACGCAAGTTCTATGAGTTGTAACTTATGGCATGGTTTATGGCTTGTAAACTGGTTCGGATTTGTTCACAACTGATAGAAAATGAATATACTCTTATTGGAGTATTTTATGTATATATTGTTTGAGTACCCTATTCACTTAAAATACAAATTCCAGTTGTAGTGCATTGTGGCAACATGTTAATGTTGGGTCTTAAATGCTCAGACAGGAACCCAGCAGAAAGCTAATTGGCAAGATGAATCATTCTTCAACTAAGTCCTATTTTGATAGCCTTCTTAAAATTATAATTAAATTATAATCACATTTTTTTTAAAAAAAAACTCTTAATTTATTTAAAAAAAAGTTATTATAATCCAATTATAAGCTCGATTGAGTACACTTTGGCTTATCCCACCAGTATCACAAAATCAGCTTTAGTTGCTTGGAAGAGAATTCAAGGATCAACAGCAATTAACCAGCATACAGTTAATTCCTAGGAACTTTTTTTTTTTTTTTTTGACAAGTATTCCTAGGAACTTTTTTGTTGAGTTATGTAAGGCTAGACAAATTGCTCCGTTGGATATTCATTCTCTTACCCATTGTAATCATAGTATAGCGCCTCTCCCTTTCTGATATCTCAGCTTGCAATCAATTGAACTCGGCATTCACCATTAACATTGTATCTCACATATTACAGATTTTGCTTCTTCTTCCTTTCTCTCGTGTGCTTGTTGATTCCATTGATGAAACGCTCAATGTTGCTGCGCCTATCAGGACATATGACAGAAATTTTTTGAGGGCTTGGTTGTGGTTAGAACAGAGTCATCATGCTATCTCCACCATCATCTTCTGGGTTTTGAAGGTAGTCAACATCTCCTACATATTCTGTGATTGTTGTCAAATCCCGTATGTGCCTATCATGCTATCTCTGATTTGAATTTCTTCCAGTGGTAGCATAATATCAAAGAGAGAAAATTGGCATGGAGAACCAACCTTTCTTGAGGATCAACACATTGACCATAACTGCGGCCACTCTCCTAGTTCCATCATTTTCTTGCAGAGATTCAACGTTTCAATGTCATCTTTTGGTAATATTTACAACATATGGAATCAAGCAACAAAATAGGAAGCTATGTTTCAAGACAAAAAGAAGCAAACCATTTATCTAAATGCCACAACTTTCTTTCCTTAAATGTTATTTGTATTTGTTGCATATGGGAGAGTGGTGTAGCAACAGAAGCTCAAGATATATACTACAAGTAGCAGATTAACGGTCGGCAGAACTTGAGAACAGGTAGCAGAACGTATTGCAATAGACTGCCTGCACATTCTGGAAGAAAAGAAGCACGAACAACAGCAGAAGTAACACCGTACTCATCCCAAGCTTAACAAATTTGAGTTAAACGCATGGGGTAAAGGAAATTGACAACTTTTTCAACTGATTGCTATGCATCTTGTCTGCTCCTCTGTCACCCAATTTCCTAGCTTCTATCTTGTCCAAATCAGTGTGCATAAGCCAAATAAGTTGCAAAGTCCTGCTAAAAGAAGCAAAAAAAGATGAACATTGACACAAAATCGAGAGTACAGATACAGTGAACCCGTAAATCCATATCTGAGAAGTCATTGACTTCAAATCCAAAAGAAGCAAAATTACCATGAAGATAAAAAGGGGCATTATGAAAATCGATTCTCTTTGAAGCAATGATTAACAGTATTACTACTATCACAAGAAAATCCCTAAAATTTAGAAATACCCATTAAGTATCAAGAAGTCCGTGAGCATACTAGGAAGATTCCGATTGTTAACCATGAATCACCACAAAACAATACACAAATAACCATAGAGCTGCCATTCACATATTGAAAGATACTAGGCAACATTATGATACATCACATGGCTCTAGCAAGAATGAAGTTGCAGCAATTAATCATTCCATGGCTCAAAGCAAATGCACTAAATGTCTTGAGAACACCAATCACACACGTTCTACTCTACCTAAGCAAGCAATGTAATTCTACAATGCATTATGCAAGATCAATGAAGAATTCCAGTTTTGTTCTTCAGCCTACGTGATTATCTTGCCCACCTACACACACAAACACTACTGCAAACACTAAAGAATTTATCCTGCATACGCACTGTTCTCATGGTATCAAAGCTAATCTCAAAGGTTTCATAACCTCTGTTTGATTCCCTCTTCTCACAACATAACTCTGTTAAATCCCTTCCCTTATCCTGTTTAAATTCTTCCTTCTAATCTACTTTTGTCTATCCTCTTTTTATGCTACTCCTCTTCTTCATCCAGTAACTACTCCTCATCCAGTAACTTCAGTCTCTTACCTCTTATCAGTCCTGTTCAACTCCACCAAAAATTCTATAAGAATCCCACACTATATCATTTCTCTACCGAACCTACCTCTCCAAACATGGCCCAGAATGCTACAAACACCATCACCATTGGCCTCTCCTACACAAAATTTGCTCATCTGGGTATTGTAAAACTCACCCTCTCAAACTACCTATTCTGGAGAAATCAAGTCCGTACACTATTGCAACATCACAATCTTCTCAGTTATGTGGACAAAACAACCACTGCACCCTCCCCTCAAGATGCCACTGATCCCACAAAATCCAATCCAGAATATCTCATTTGGCAGGCTACTGACAGAAGACTCTACTCTCTCCTTATCCATCCCTAACGAATGAAGCATATGGCGTAGTCATTGGCAAGAAGATTGCCCATTAAGTCTTGGAAGCACTAGAGCAAGAATACAGCCACTCAGCCCTTCTCAAGAATTAGGCCTCAGAGATCAATTGCAACAGCTCACCCGTGCCAGCTCTCCTCAAAGAATACGCCAGACAATTCCTGCAACTCTGTGAATGCTTGGCAGCCCTTGGACGGTTGGTCTCCCCACTTGATCGAAGCCACTGGTTCTTACGGAGGCTTGGTTCAGAGTTTCAAACCTTCACTGGATCTCAACTCTGACAAGATCCACTACCAGTTGTACGGGATATCATCGCAAGAACGGATAATTTCCAGGTTCTCTATCACCGAACCGTGATGAGTGTATCAACACTGCCTTTGCCGCTACCATCAACCAGACCAACACTGTTTTGGCTTTTTCCCCAGCTACCCAGTACGACGTCCTCCCAATTCCCAGACTTCAGCAACAGATCAACCCTCTTTGTTTCCCCAATCTCAAACAGGCCAACCCTCAAATTCTTTCATCTGCCCACCATCACCCTTACCCACTCAATTATCACCATTTGCACCTCAATTTACTCCACCTGGACACTCTTGGCGCAGTGGAGAATCTGGCCGAGGACGCAGTCGCGGACGAGGACCACGTTTCCAAATTTGTGAGAGGCTATGACCATTTTGCTGACGCTTGTCGCTCCAGATACTCATCTCCACATTTCCAGGTGTTGCACCTCAACGGTGGCTCCGCTCATCGGCGCAAGTCAGAGTTACGGGAATGGTTCTCTACTCAGCGGGCTCTCACATGTTTTTGGACATCATCACTTCCCCTTCCCGTACGGGGAATTTTTTCTTGGGCCATATGCAATGCAACTACCTGGACCACAAAATTCTATGGACTTTCTCGTTGATGGGCCTGCCCCTACACCAACTAATTCCTCAGCCCAATCTGGCCAGTCCTTTTCTATTGGTAATTATTTTGGATCGCTACCTAATCATGCCCAAGTGTCTGCACAACCCCTACAGCCTACTACGTTGGCCATCTCCATCACCGACCCATCAAATTCCCAAACTCACTGTTGGCTCTTCTTCTGAGACACTACATTCGATTGGGTCCCTCGGAGTTCTCAAATCTCCATGCTTCATCGACTTTACTTCATCCGGGCCACCTTTGGTGGGCAGTTTTCAAGGTCTTCCCTCAAACATGCTTGGACCCCACCCTCTTCAGCCCCTCTCAATATTCTTGGCTCATCTGTCTCTGACCGGTAAATGGACGCTGGAGCATCTGCACATATGGCATTGTCTCAGGCCACTCTCGATCAGACCACTCCTTATATAGGTGTTGCTTCTGTTGTAGTAGGCAACAATGGTCCCCTACCTATTACACACATCGGTAATACTTCTGTTGCTTCTTGTCTTCATCAATTAGATGTTCTTGTCGTACCTTCTCTCACTAAAAATCTCCTTTGTATTAACAAATTAACTTCTGATTTTTATCTAGCTATTACATTCATCGACCATTGCTTTATTATTCAGAGTCTTCACACAGGGTAGGTGGCGGTCATCGGCCGTCGTGATGGAGGCTTGTGCGTACTTGAACGCAACATCCCAACATTCACATCTACCTTCACGGTCTGCCACCTTCGTAGTTCATTTGACTTACGGCATGCTCGTCTTGGTCATACATCATCATCTACAGTGTCATTACTAGGTCGACATGGTCATATTTCTCTTAGTTCCTCACCCCCACCCACTCATTTATGCATTTTATGTGAAATGTCCAAAAGCCATAGACTACCTTTTGTCTTAAATGAACATCATGCATCTCGGCCACTTGCCTTGATTCATTGTGACCTTTGGGGACCATCTCCCACCTTGTCCTTATATGGTTATCGTTATTATGTCATTTTTGTTGATGATTACTCAAGTTTCATATGGTTTTATTCACTCAAACAGAAATCAGATTTTTATGATACATTTCTTCACTTTCATTCATTCGTTGAAACTACACTCCACAACCATACAAAAATTTCAAAGTGATGGACGTACTGAATTCGCCAATCATCGTTTTCAAAAACATCTAAGTAGTCATGACATTCAACATCTTTTCTCCTGTCCATATTCACCCACGCAAAATAGTCGTGCCGAACGTAAACATCATCACATCACTAAAATGGGTCTTACTTTCGTCTTTCACTCCAATAATCCCTTCTCTCACTGGGTTGATGCGTTCAGTATTATCGCCTACATCATCAAACGGTTGCCCTCGGCTCTCCTAAAAGGTATCTTTCCCTTTGAGTTACTTTATGGTGTTTTTCTTAAATATGATCATTTTCACGCCTTTGGATGTCATGTGTTTCCTTGTCTTAGAGATTATACATCTCACAAGTTTGCTCCTCACAGTCTTCCATATATATTTCTCGGATATAGTTCTTCGCACAAAGGTTTTCTGTCTTGATCTCTCCACATAGCTGAAGGATCAGCCTTGCTTCCATCACACACCTCACACCCCTTAATCCACTCCTCCACATCCTGCCTTATACCCTGCCAATAAAAATAGGTTTTTATCCTATTCTCAGTAGCCTGTATTCCTGAGTGTCCACCTATGGGTGAGTCATGTAGGAGTGCTATGATTGAATATCTCTGTCTAGTCCCCCTGCCAACACATATCTTCCCTCTTCTTCTTAGCACCCCAGCATGGAAGGTGTATTCTGGTTGACTGTTGGGGTCCACAGTTTTCCTGCACAATGCTTTGATAGAAAGGATCAGTAGAGTAGCTATCCATCACTTCATTCATCCACTTGGCTCTTAATTCAGATATACCATAGCGGCTTGACTTCACTTCTGGACCAAACCTGGATAGGGCGTCTGCAGCCAAGTTATCTTTACCTTTCTTGTATTGCACCACGTAGTCATATCCTAGGAGCTTTGCAGTAAATTTTTGTTGTGTTAAGGTATGCAGTCTCTGCTCTAATAAGTGTTTCAGGGCTTGCTGGTCAGTATTGATTACCAATCGGGATCCAAGCAAGTAGTCACTCCATTTTTTTTACAGCTAACACCACCGACAGTAGCTCCTTCTCATAAGTGGAGAGCCCTTGTTGTTTCTGCCCCAGAGATTTACTGAAATAGGCTATAGGTCTCCCCTTCTGCGTTAGAACTGCCCCTATACCATTATCACATGCATCAGTTTCCGTTACAAACTGCTCATTTAAGTCAGGCAGACCCAGTACTGGTGCTGTACTCATAGCTACTTTCAGTGCTTCCAGGGCCTGTTCTGCATCTTCATCCCAATGGAAAGCATCCTTATTTAGCAGCTTAGTTAGTGGCTTGCTGATAGATCCATAGTTCTTAATGAACTTCCTGTAGTAGCCAATTAGTCCAAGTAATCCACGCAAGGATTTGAGTGTATTAGGCCTAGGCCAGTTAACCATGGCTTCAACCTTAGAGGGGTCAATAGCTACTCCTCCTCCAGAAATGACATGTCTGAGGTATTCTATAGTTTTTTTGGCCAAAAGAACATTTACTTTCTTTGGCATACAGCTGATGCTCCCTCAGAACTTTCAGAACAGCAGATAGATGCAGTAGATGATCCTCCCAGCTGCTGCTATAAATCAGTATATCGTCAAAGAAAACTAGCACAAACAGTTGAATGAAAGATGAAAATACCTGGTTCATTAGGCTTTGGAAGGTGGCAGGTGCATTTCATAGGCCGAATGGCATGACCAGGAACTCAAATTGCCCGTGGTGAGTGACAAAACTGTTCAAGTACATATCCTTCTCCTTCATTC
The DNA here is from genome assembly GCA_028565015.1 of Pinguicula moranensis. Lineage (NCBI taxonomy): Eukaryota > Viridiplantae > Streptophyta > Magnoliopsida > Lamiales > Lentibulariaceae > Pinguicula > Pinguicula moranensis. The sequence continues at coordinate 2,137 of JAOWBN010000736.1, read as the reverse complement.
TAATCTGAAAATACCATGCTCTCAAGTAGAGCTTACTGAACCACAAGGTGCCATGAAGTTCATCCATTAGCTCGTCTATAACAAGAATTGGGAACTTGCTCTTGACGGCCAGGTTGTTCAAATACCTATAATCCACACAAAGTCTCCAGCCGCCATCTTTCTTCTTTACTAAAAGCACAGGAGATGCAAAAGGACTGTGACTCCTCCTGATAAGTCCAGCCTCCAGCAACTCCTTCACTATCTTTTCTATCTCATCTTTTTTATAGTGGGGAGTTTTATAGGCTACTTCCTCTTTGGAATAGTTTCTGGTACTAGTTGGCACTGTGCTTCACACCTCTGATTGGGGGTAAGGATTTAGGTTCCTGGAATATATCACTAAATTTCTTCAGAATTTGTTTTAAGTCATCCACTTGAGAGCCACCTTCAGATGTTCCTGCTGCTCCTTTCACTTCTATCTTCCCTCCCAGGTCTTGTTTTATTTCATTTTTTTCCCAACTATGGGATTCCATGCTAAAAATATTAGCTTGAATGTAAGGTTCATCAGGGCTCCCATTCACAGTGTATATTTTGCCCACAGTGGTAGCCATGCCACTCTTGATGATTTTGCTCATTTCCTTAGCAGAAATAAACTTCAGCTCTTGCTCTCCTTGATAGGCCTGTATTTCAATAGCTCTGCCATCTTTGTCTAGAGTCACCACCATATTCTTATAGTTATAGAGCACAGACCCGTGCAACCTTATCTAGTCCCCACCCAGAATCAGGTCATAACTATGTAGGGGGAAGGTTCTAGGATAGCACACAAACTCTTCACTCTGCATCGTCCATCTAAACTCCTTGCACTTCACACCACTAAACCTTGTAACTCCGTCAGCTACCTCCACTATCATAGGTGCAACATACTCTACTTCACACTTCAATCCATCCACCAAACGCTAATCAACAAAATAGTGGGAGCTACCACTGTCAATAAAATTTGCAATGGTTCCCCTTTGTAAGTACCCTTTACTCCGTATGTGTTGACGTTGCTATGCACACATATGGCATTAATAGATAGATTACCTTCAACCTCTCCTACTTCATCCAAGGAAATCTCTGGACTGAATTCATCCAGCATACTGTCCATAAGGTTATCTACTACTTCTGACTCAACGTGTATAGCAAATAACTTTGTTGCACAGCGGTGACAAGGAATGAAAGGCGCCCCACATTTGAAACACAACTTCTTGTCAACCCTCTCTTTCATTTCATCATCAGAGCTCAACCTTGTTTTCTCACTTAGTAGTATAGATTTATTTCTATTTGGGTTCTGAGCTACAGGGCTGGGTTTAGAACTTATCTTCTGCACAGCTCCAGCCACAAGTCTATCTATCAAGTAGTTCACTGTCCTCTCATGTTTCTTTGCCGAGGCAATAGCTTGAAGCAGGGTAGAAGGATTGTCAGCACGCACTGCCAATCTTAGCTAAAATTGGAGACAACCTATAAATTTCTCCTTGTAAAAAACCTCTCCAAACTCGGGATAGGCTAGCATCACCGATGTCACTAATGGATCAAACCTCCGTAGTAGATCCTGAAGGCTCTCATTCACCTTTTGTTTCATACACATGAAGTCTTCCAACAAGTTATCAGGATCTTCTGTATCAAACCGGATGAGAACAGCTACTATAAATCTGTCCCAATTAGAAGGTTTTGGTCGCCTCAAACTTCGAAACCATGAGTCAGCATCCCCTTCAAAATGCATCCTCACAAACTCAACCTTCTCGTAAATAGATTCCAGTGTAAATGGAGAAATAAGCTGTGCATCTCTCAATCCAGGATGTAGGATTCGTACCACTAAACCTGGGAAAATCAGTGTAGGGCATCTTAGCTTTCCTCATTTTTCCTACATCTTCATATCCATAATCTTCTACATCAATACCATGCTCTTCATGTTGGAAATTAGGTTCAATTTCACCAAAATCCAAAATTCTCAAAATCGAATTAACATTGAAATTAAACTCAATTAGTGCTTAATACGTACTCTAGATGTGTTGATAAGAAGCTATAGGACCTCAATTCGCCGGAACCGAAAAGATTTCGCTGGAGTAGGTTGAAACCGAAACTTGGTTGTCCAAAAATCACGACCACAAAGGCTCCAAAA
>JAOWBN010000725.1:0-11390 GCA_028565015.1 Pinguicula moranensis | reverse complement strand
CAAAATCAAAGCAAGCATCTTTCTCCAAAAGTTTGCACAATGGCCTTGTAATGTGTGAAAAATCCTTTATAAATCTCTTGTAAGAACCAGCATGGCCCAAGAAGCTTCAAACCCCCTTGACAGAGGTTGGTGGTGACAGTTTGACTATTTCATTGATTTTTGCTTTATCAACTTCTATAGCCAATTTTATACCTACTTGATGTAGACTATTTCGGTGTAATTTGATTCAATATTGATAGGGGACACTTTCGATGCTCATTTCTCTTCCGTTTGGAATTATAGATCATTTAATGCCATCGGGGGAAAAAGGAAGGAAAAGACCCTAAAAGCCCCATAAATCCAAGAATTCAATTTTAAGGTCATGACCCCAAATCAACAAGTCACATCCCTAATCTAGACGTCGCATATCTATTTTAGCAGAAAAATTACATGCAAAAGCATAGAATGACCATTTTTTCCTCCCCAACGAGAAAATCTCTTGTCTAAAGCTTCTGAAGGAGCTATCTCTCACAATCTTCCCGAGGAAGCTAACTTACACACATATCTCACAAGAGATAGCAGAATCAAACCATTATGGGATGCCGCTCCTCGGAATCATGTATCAATCCTTCCTATCCATCTAAAGGAGAACGATTCTAGGATGTTTTCCCTATAGAATCATGGATCAATTTTTCTTATCGCTCTAAGAGGAGAAACAATTTTGGGGAGGATTCTTTCATGGAATCCGAGCAACAAGGCAGCAACACTTGGAGTGGAGCCATGAAGAAGAAGGAGGAGCTCTGACAAATCCCTATTCATCCAAAGGGGTTTCTTGCCTCTATGAACTTAACTTTTGTCTATCCTTTTGTATGTCTTTAACCTTATTCTTGGGCATTGATGTAGCCTCTATTAAATTTAGATGTGGACTTCGAATGCCTTAATCAATGGGCTAAAACTCTTATCTGTGAGAGCAACGTAACCCTTGTGAATTTAGTTGTGGATTTCTAATGTTTAGTTCTTTGGAAATGTTGTTATTGTTGTTCGGTTTTATTGTGCTTTTTCCCTAGCTTGCATGTGTCTAGCTATCACTTACACGTTCACTGAGCATGGTGGAAGGTCCAGAGACATAACCCATTATAGGAATGGTAAAATCAACGGTAATTGCCATAGTATGAGAATGCCTATGGGGTTATTGCTATCGTGTTTGGATTTTCTAAACTTAAAGCCTTCAATATATTCAAGTGTGACATCAAGAGATGCATGCTTATATATCATATAGGGTTGCTTGAACTTGAGAGAGATTTGTGACTAATAGAGGAAAATGCAGTAGACAAAAAGACAACAAATCCAAAACGTAATCGTAGAAAGAAACCTTATAAGTTCACTAGATGGTAAAGTCACTAGCCCTAGATTTTCTATCCAAGTATTGTTTGCATTTGTACCCTATTTTTTAGTTTCTTTGTTATATTCTTTTTCGTATTTTATTTGTAGGTTAGTACTACCCCTTTGTGGTTTAGTCCAAATTGCATTAGAATTCACTAATTTTGGCATTTATCATCTACAATCCTCCTGGTTCAACATCATTCTCATCATTATATTACCTATGAAACTTGTACTCTTGCAAATAGTGAACTACTAGTGTGCACCAACCACAGAAAAATCATCCATGAAAATTTCAATTATGCACTCCACCATGTAGAAAATAGATGTCATACATCTCTGAAAGGTGGCTAGAGCATTGCAAAGTCCAAATGACATGCGGCAAAATGCAAATGTTCCATAAGTGCAAGTAAAGGTGGTCTTCTCCTGAACTTCTAATATAATATAATTTAATTTTTATTTTAATTAATTCGGGTTTCAAATTTATTTCTTATATAATATAATTTTATTTTAATTTATTTCAATTTGACTTATTAATTTATTTTAATTTAATTTTAACTATTAATATAATTCCATTAATTTTTAATTATTAATGTAATGAAATTTATTTTTAATTCTGGTGCAATACAAATTTGGCTGTATACAAAATCTCCATCCAGGTAGCAGTAATATTTGTGCCCTGCTAGGCGATCTAGCATCTTGTTCAATGCTCTATAGTCCATGTAGATTCTCCATCCATCGACTATTCTCTTGGGAATAAGTTCATTATGCTCATTGACTTCCATAGTCATTCCTCCTTTCATTGGGGCACATTGTACTGGACTAATCTACTGTTTGAAATAGGATACACCACTCCAACATCCAATCATTTCAAAAGGTCTTTCTTGACCACGTCTTTCATGATAGGATTTAATCTTAGTTGGAATGTTACTACTGGTTTGCTTCGTTGTTCCAACAATATTTCGTGCATGCATGCAGGAGGGCCTATCCCCTTTATATCTGCCGAGGTTCATCCTATAGCATACTTACGATCTTCGAGCGCCCGAAGCAGGCTATCCTCTTATTGCTATGAAAGAGAGTTAGAAATAAAAACTGGCAAAGTATCTTCATTGACCAAGAATTCATACTTAAAGTGTGTGGGCAATGGTTTGAGCATTAATGTAGGTGGTTTCTGAATTGAGGTAGCTTGGGATGCTAGGCGTTCACCCAAGTCTTTAAAATATTGTTTACTGCAACTGCCATTGGCATCAAGCAAATTTGCATATTCCTTAACTCCAGGTTCTTCTAAAATTGCAAGGTTAGTACTATATAGGCCATTTTTAAGGTCACTTCTAAAGTACGCATAATTAGGTTGAATACATTGATTAGTTGCCTCAATGCTCTAACAATTTTCTTGGTGATTTGGATGTTTCAAGGCTTGAAACACATTAAACTTAACTTCTTCTCCTTGAACTGTTACAATTAGCTTTCTTCTTTGGACATTGATTAGTGCACCTCCTATTGCTAGAAATGGTCTCCCTAAAATAATTGGAATGTCTTTATTTGCCCCTATATCTAGAATAATGAAATCAGCATGAAAGATGACTTTGTCCACTTTGACTAGGACATCTTCAATTATCCCATAAGGGTATTTGATAGATCTGTCTACCTAGTGCAGAGATATGGTTGTAGGTCTAGCTTCTCCTAACCCCAGCCTCTTAAAAATGGACAAAGGCATAATATTAATGCTTGTGTCTCAATCACATAAAGCTTTAGCAAATGTGGAGTTTTCAATGGAATAGGGAATAGTAAAACTCCCTGGATCTTCAAACTTTGGTGGCAACTTCTTTTGGGGGACTGTACTACATTCTTCAGTAAGAGGTACAATTTCTTAGTCTCCAATTTTTCTTTTGTTGGACAGAATTTTCTTCATGAACTTCATGTAGCATGACATTTGCTCCAAAGCTTTTGTAAAAGGAATGTCAATATGTCGTTTCTTAAAAAATCAAGAAATTTTTGAAATTGTTTATCCAACTTCCCTTGTTTCAGTCTCTGTGAGAATGGGACTATTGGTCTCTACTCTTCCTTTTTTTGTGGTGTCACTTCTTCAAGTTTTAGTGTGGCTTCCTTTTTGACAAGTGGGGTATCTTTGGGGAGACTTTCCACTTCCTTTCCATTTCTCATAATTATGGCTTGGCACTGTTATTTGGGATTCGACTCAATGTTACTTGGCAGTGTTCCTGGAGGTCTTTCTGCTAACTATTTTTCTAGCTGTCCCACTTGAGCTTCCAAATTTCTCGTAGCTACTGTATGATTCATGAAGTTGGCTCTAGTATCTTGCATAAATCAGTGTAGAGTGGTGGCCAACTGTGCCATCAGGTCTTGTAGGTTTTGGTTGTTTTTGCAGTCCATGCTAGTTTATTTATCAAATTTTTTGATGAAGGGCGTTGCAACTATGGATTCCCTATGAAAGGTCTTGGTCCTTGAAAAGGTGCTTAACCAAGAGGGTTCAACACATACTGGTTGTTACTCCATGAGAAATTGGGGTGGTCATTATTCCTTGTGTTGAAGTTTGGATATCTGGGATGGTTTGATACATAGTTCAGCAGTTCCTTGTTAATGCTGTCAATTGCTAAAAATTCCTTACATTACTCTCTAGAGTGAGGTCCTCCACATTATTCGCAAGACATTTGCTACACTACCATTACTAGACACAGAGGCATACCTTGGTTCATGAATGTTTCAAAGTGGGTAATCATAGCTTTCATAGTGGCTGTCAAAGCATCCAGTTTTTCTATCTCATATTTTACTCCTACTATTCTTGCACTATCTCTTTCTATAGTCCATTTGTATTAGTTTTGGACCAGTCTCCAAGAGTGTGTATGCTTCATTGTAGGTCTTCTTCATAAAGGTGCCATTGTGCTTAGCCCATTGTAAAAAGCTTGTATCTGCCTCCAGTGTGACAGTCCATGATTTGGGCATCTTCTTATCAAATCTTAAAATCATTATCAGGCCTTATACAAAGTTTCCATGTCTCTTTGCTTGAAAGATGTAATTTCACTTAGGAGTCTAGCTGTCATGGAAGGTGCAAAAAATTGTGGGAGAAATTGCTTCCTCAAATCTTTCCATGTGTGGATTGAATCCAGGGGTAATGCTTGAGGGTGTCACTGATTTCCCAAAGTGAGAAAGGGAATAATCTCAGTTTAATAGCATGCGAAGTAACATTTAAGTACTTGAGGGTGTCACAGATTTCCACAAATGCACTGACATGTGAATTGGGGTCCTCTGTTGCTCCTCCTACAGATATAGAATGCTGCATAAGCAGCTGGATAGTTGTCGATTTTAGCTCAAAATTGTTGCTTTTGATGGCTGGCGTCCTTTTGGATGGAACCACTTCCTCTGGACGATGCAGAGCAAAATCCTCCATGGCAACATCATCCCCATTTGAAACCAACACAATGCCAATGTTTTGTTCTTGCTCTTGGCGCAATATTCTTTCTATCCTTTGAGCTCTCCTTCTGGCTTGAAAAGTCCTTTCAATTTCTGGATCTCCTTATAATAAGAATTAAAGGGTTCAATCTAGTTAAAAATTTGCGCAATGTTAACCTTGTTAAAGCTAACAATCCTCGGCAATGGCACCAAAAACTTTATGCACGAAAACTTGTAATATTCACCTCTTGCAAGTGTACAATTCATACAATTAATATAATGATGAGAAGAATGTCGAACCTCGAGGACTGTGGTTAACAAACACTAACATTAACAAGTTTCATACAATTTGAACCAATGCTAAAGAGATTGTTTTTTATTTACTAATTAATCTACAAACTATGCATAAACATAGACATTTAAAATGCGATAAGGTAAGTTTAACACAAATGCAGTGGACGGAAACATCCAGGGATCGCACTTTCACCACTTGACACCCTCGTGGATTCATAGTTAGCCTATCATGCTTCTTCCTAATGTTTTGTCTGTTGAATACTCCTATTCTAGGCATAAACCTCTCTCGAGACAGGATGCCCTTCTTTGGTTCACAAATGAGCACCTCTCGAATGTCACATTTAAGAAAACCAAAGACCTGGCTCATGGGTAATCCACATGCTTTAACATCAATTCAATAGGCATTCTCATGCTATAGCAATCGATTTGGGTTTACTATGCCTAACGTAGCTTGTACCTCTCGGACTCCTACTACTCTTAGTGCATCTACCTATGCTAGCCAATCATACATAAATAAGGATTAAATAAAGCAAAACAAAACACAAGATTAGTGTTAACATAAGATAAATATTTTGCATTCTCCCGAGTTCATTAAGATCTACATTGCGCCCCTAGACAAAGAGTCTTAGCTCATGCTTAAGGCAAGGGCCATTATATGAATGACAAATAATGAGTTCATCATAATAAACAAAGAAATCAAAGTCAGTCTTCCTTGAGCACGAGCTCATGAACAACTAATCCCAAAACCCTTGGTTTTCGTAAGCTCCTTTTCAGTTTCCGCGGCTAAGATGTTTTTGTGCCTTATATACCACATCCAGTAGCTTCTCTCGGAAGCTTCGAGTCCAATAAAAGGGCATATTGCACGATTGACGTGTACAAGTACCACCATCCAAGATCGTTTGGATTAGGAATGGTGCCATGCCATGGATTTATGCGCATAACCTCCGCTTTTGAGGGTGTTTCCCTTTTGTTCCTCTCAATGAGCATTCAATGAGCTATTAATACAAAGAATGAGAAAGAGATATAAAAAGTGTGTCCCCTCGTCAATATTGAGCCAAATCAGACTCACATAGTTTGCATTGTTTAGGTATAAAATTAGCTCATCGCTTAACCCTAAAAACTAGGAAGCTACGGTTGGCTCGAACCATGGTCCATGTGCTCGAGTCATTTTTGGTCCAAATTTGGCACCCACATTCCCATAGGGACCTGACAAGTTGGTTGGACTCAACCCAATCAAAATGGTACAACAAAATAGAAATTTGGCGCGGACAATACCAATGTTGCTCCATCGGTCGCGGTAGCGCGCAAGTCTTGACAACCGACCATTACACTCGAGCCATTCACTGTTTTACTTGTGCAAATTGTAATTTTCTTGGTGCATTCGATTTCCTCTTTCTTTAGCCATGCCCTCATGCTCTCAGCAGACCAAATCTCACATGGTAGCCTCATCTAAATGGTTCGGCATGTTGGACGTTGTCTTGGTTGGCTCGGATGCTCTTTCATCAGCCTCCCCAGGTTGAGATGAACTCACGCTTGAGTACTTATAGCATGCACTCAAGTGTTTGATGTTGAAGACATCAAAAGTCATTAATTGGTTCCGAAGTTTTAGACTGTAGGCGTTGTTGTTGATCTTCTTGATCCCTTTGCATGTTCCTATCTTATGGTTGCAACATTTGTTGTACTGTTCACTTGGGACTCAGTCTTGAGTAAAGACGGCACAAACTTGGTCGTCCATGTTGAACACTGCCCTCCTTCTTCGAGCATCCACACGAGCTTTGTTCTTCTCGTTGCTCTTGGTGATGTTGCGAACATGGTCATGGATACCCCTAAGGTGTTCGACTATCTCTTTGGCTGTGTATTGACCAATTTGAGGAGTGGGGACCAAGTCCAACACTCCTACTGGATTGTTTACACAAACAAACTCATATGGACTAAGGCCAATGGTTCTATTCTTCGAACAATTGTCGGCAAATTCGGCTTGTGCTAAGGCCATGACCCATTCAACAAATTCCCTAAACAAGCTTCTCCAAAATAAGCTAACAAATTTCTTGTCACGGTCTGAGGTGATGGACCTAGGCATGCCATGAAGTCGTGCAATCTCGATGAAGAGATGGGCGATTCTTAAGTCATCCTTTGTCTTTCGGCACGCTACAAAGTGTGCCATCTTAGATAATCGATCAACCACTACAAGGATAGGATCCATACCCCTTCGCATATGTGGAAGAATCAACACAAAGTCCATCATCACATCGTACCATGGTGCCTTAGGTTTAGGCAATGGCATGTAAAGACCGACGTTTGTGAGGTTGCCTTTGGCTCATTGGCAAATTCTACACTTCCTTACCTTCTTCACAACATCACAGACCATCTTTGGCCAATAGTACTTGGAGGACACAAAGGCCGAAATATCCCTCATTGTGGAGTTCATCCACTATCTTCTGTCTCCACGAGCAATCCGGTACGCATAGTTGTAGGCCTTGAAATAGATATTGCACCAAGTAGTCTCTTGATTGTTCACGTAGGGCCTCGGCATATGCCCTACCAAAGGATGGATCATCCTTATACAACTCATTGAACGAATCAAAGCCAACAGCCTTGGCGCACATGGTGGAGAGAAGATCGCTTCTTCAGCTCAATGCATCCGCCACTTTGTTGATGATTCCCGCTTGGTGTCTCAAAGAGAACATGTATTCTTGGAGGTAGGAAACCCACTTGGCATGTTTATTGTTCAACTTATTTTGGTCGTTGATGTACCTGAGGGCCTCATGATTCGTGAAAAGCACGAACTCCTTTTGGATCAAGTAGTGTCTCTAGTGCTTCAACGATTGCACAATGGCATAGAACTCCAAGTCATAGGTTGAGAACCTTATTCTTGGCACCAGTTATTTTCTCACTAAAGAATGCAATAGGCCTTCCATCTTCACGCACTCCCCCTATCCCTAGTCCGGATGCATCACAATTTACTTCGAAGACTTTGTCAAAATCTGGTAAGGACAAGATAGAGGCCTCGATCATCTTTTTCTTCACAAGTTCGAAGCCTTCTTTGGCATACTTTGTCCATACAGATGCACTCCGTGATAGGGCGGTCATCGAGCTAAAATTCTTGATGAAGCAGCGATAGAATGAAGCTAGACCATGGAAGCTCTCCACATCATGGATGGAAGTTGGTCTATGACAATTTACAATAGATTCCACCTTTGATGGGTTGGCATGCACTCCTTATATTGACACCACAAAAGCATATTTCTTCTTGTTCACAAATAAGGCCTCCACTTTCAAAGCTTCAAAAACTACCTCAAGGTGCTCTCGGTGCGCCTCCATATTAAGGTTGTGGATCAAGATGTCGTCAAAGTAGACTACAATGAATTTTCACATAAATGGACTCAGCGCTTGATGCATAAATCACATGAAGGCCCTTGGGGAGTTGGAAAGTGGAATGGTATGACTAACCACTTAAATAACCCGTGAGTAGGTTTGAAGGCCATCTTCCATTCATCCCCGAGTTTCAATTGGATTTAATGGTTGTCACTCTTCAAATGTATCTTCGAGAAGACCTTGGATCCAGTAAGTTGATCCAAGTTGTTTTCAAGATGAGGTATAGGGTACCTATATTTGACAGTGATGCGGTTGTTGACCCGGCTATTCACACACATTCGCCAAGTGCCATCAATTGGATTTAATGGTTGTCACTCTTCAAATCTATCTTCGAGAAGACATTGGATCCAGCAAGTTGATCCAAGTTGTTTTCAAGATAAGGTATAGGGTACCTATATTTGACAGTGATGCGGTTGTTGACCCGGCTATTCCCACACATGCGCCAAGTGCCATCCTTCTTTGGCACTAGCAAGGCTGACACCGCTCATGGACTCATGCTCTCTCGGATGTAGCCTTGTACAAGTAGTTCCTCTACTTGTCTTCTCAATTCTTCAGCCTTCTTGGGACTCATTCGGTAGGCTAGCCAATTAGGAAGGCTTGATCGCGTAATTAGATCAATTTGATGTTGGATGTCTCGGAGTAGAGGCGATCCCGTTGGTAGTTCATCGGGCATCAAGTTCCAAAATTCATGCAAGAGTTCATGAGATCAAATTTGCGGACGGCCTTCTCGGCCACTACATTTTTGCAACTCCCACTATCCACAATCATCTTGAATACCTTGCCACCTATGGTGTAAGTGGTGCTCAAAATGGGTCTGCAACCAATCTTCATTCACTGCATCCTTGGGACTCGAGAGTCTATTCCTCACTACCAAGTTTTCTCGGTCATCACTTTTTAAAACGTCGTCCTTGCTTCCAAACACTAACTTTTCTAGGCTATGATTGCTCGGATGGTCCTCGATCATCAAATGGTTGCCTCGACGATTTTGAGACAATTTGCACACATTTCTAAAAGTATTGGAGCACGAGCACATTCTAAATACTCGATCATAGGGCACTTATATAGCGACCTACCAATTGTTCCTCGGACTCGGACAAGTCATTCCAAGCCATGAGTTAGTTGAACTCTTTGGTGTATTCCTCAACACCTGGAGCTCCTTGTCTCGATGTTTCGGGCCGTTGATAAAGAGACTGAGCATACTCGAAGGGAAGGAAATGGCTCCACATCTTCCTCTCCATATTCTTCCAAGAGGTGATCTTCGAACGCCCTTGGCACTCACAAGCTCTTTTGGTTTGTTTCCATCAAGGTGAGGCTTGTCATTTGAGTTTGATGGAAAAAAAGCTTTGCCTTCACCTTGTTAGGCACCTCCTTGTATTCAAAGATACGCTCTACTTCGTTGATCCAATCAATGAAGACCATAGGTTATAGGGAACCTGAAAACTTGAGCAACTCTCCTTTCAGTCATCACATCCACAGCGTTGGGGATTGGGTTCATAATGGTCAAAAAAGCCATTTTTTTCATCATAACAAGGGCCTTGTGATGCGCACAAACTTGTTGCACTTTATTTGAAAGTGTACAAGTCGCACAAGTAATAGAGTGATGATATGGAAGTCAAACCACATGGATTGAGATAAACAATCACTAACATTCTTAAGTTTCGTGCAATTTGAACCGAATAAAACTAAGTTGAAGTTGATACTACTTTAGTCATTAAGCTACGACTTATGCAATGAACCAAGATGATTAAAATGCAATCGAATGAAGATAAATCAAGTATAGAGATTTGAGACATCGAGGGGGGAGTGCAACTTCACTACTGGAGTCCATCGGGTAGAATTATAATATGATTAGTCATGGATCAGTTATCATATTGTGTCTACCGAATCCACCTATCTTAGACTCTTATCTCTCTCGAGCTATAAGCATCCTTCTCTGATTTATAGATGAGCATCTCTCGATGTCACATACAATTAAACCAGAGACATTACTCTCAAGTAATCTTCACATAGTATTATTGATTCTATAGTCATTCCCATGCTATGGAAACCGATGTGGACCTTACTATGCCTAGCATAACTTGTGTATCTCGATCTCCCATTGTACTTAGTGTATCTACGTACATTGATCAGACATAAATATATGAGGATGAAGACCAACAACATCTAACACCATAAAGACAACTAAAACATGTGTTTTTCTCTCCATACAAGAAGAAAACTGTGAACAGTAAACCCACCCCCAACCTACCTTCCTCTCCAATCAACTAACCACTGTTAGCCTCCCGAGCTGAACGCAACTTACTCTTAATTGGTCACCCATCCTGTGAAGGCTCCAAGCACTCGAGGACCTCAAATTTTTCTACGTTTTCTAGCAAACAAGCCACCCCTCCACTGCGAGATAGTGGCTTGCTGAAGTACCTCTGCTATGGCTAAAGACATCCCCTCCCTGATGCTTCTCTTTCCATTGGTGGCCTACGTTATGGACAAGTGGAGTTTGCCGCCTCAGCAGCAAAAATGACTACGATGTGAAGCCAAACGAGCTGGAAAACATCGCTTGTGGAAAAGAGAGCCAGGAAAAAAAATCTCTTATGCAAATGCTGTGTTGTCTTAGAATCCAAGGCAGGTGCACGACCTTCTTGGTCCCCAATAGCCACCTGGTGAGTGGAGGCAGCAACAAAGGTCAGTCACATACTATATCATGAATTTCTCGAGAAATTGTGATAGAGAAAGGCTCCATTACGTGCAAAGTACCCAGGGGAGGTTGACTACCTTAAAGGTTGCTAGGAAGCTGAATCTGAGTGGACTTGTTTTTGGTTTTTTGGATTTTGCTATGCCTCATGATATCAAAGTTATGCTAAAATGTCTTAATGGGATTCAGATTTGTATTCTCAGACTGCAGGCTAACGTAACACTCTATACTAAACAACACGATTTAGCTCCATCCTAGAATGCCC
>JAOWBN010000715.1:0-11390 GCA_028565015.1 Pinguicula moranensis | reverse complement strand
TTTGTCTTATCAAAAATCTCGGTCAAGGTGGATTAGAGAAGGAGATGGAAATTCGAGATACTTTCATGCTTGTATACATAAGAGGAGGCACCGAAATAATATACAGGGATTATTCCTTGATGGGGTGTGGACGGATTCCATTCCTGCTGTCAAGCACGGAATCCGATCTTACTTTGCGAAGCATTTTGAGGAGTCTGATTTTATGCGACCAGGTCTTATGCTTAATTGTGACTATATTTTATCGGCTGAGGATAATTTGATGCTCACTTCTGATTTTTTGGAGAATGAAATATTGGATACTTTATACTCTTGTTCGTACTTGAAGAGCCCAGGTCCTGATGGAATAAATTTCTTCTTCCTTCAGTCGCATTGGGAAACTGTAAAGAAAGAGTATATTGATTTTTTGCATGATTTCCATCAGTCTGGGAGCTTTGTTAGGGGTCTGAATTCTACTTCAATCATATTGGCGGCCAAGGTACTTTCTCCCTCGGAACTCGGGCACTATCGGCCTATATCTCTAGTTGGCAGTGCATATAAATTATTGTCGAAATTGCTTGCCAACAGGATGCGGAAAGTAATGGATAAGCTTATATCTCCCCCAACAACTTGCTTTTATTAAAGGGAGACAAATTCAAGATGGGGTGTTACTGGCAAATGAGCTCTTGCATTATGTAAATAAATTGGGTCACTCGGGAATTTTTTTGAAGGTGGATTTGCTAAAGCTTTTGACTCGATAAATTGGGAACATCTTTTCTCAATGATACGGTCTATGGGATTTTGTCAAAAATGGATTGGATGGATAAAGTCATGTGTTACCACTTCTTCAGGCACAGTTATCGTCAATGGGGCTCCTACAGGTATCTTTAATTTTGAGAGAGGATTACGTCAGGGCGACCCATTATCCCCATTATTATTTGTGACTGCTACGGAAGGATTAAACTTACTCCTCAAGCAAGCAGCATTATATGCAGGGCTCCGAGGTATTAGTTGTGGTGATTTTATTTACACCCACTTACTTTATGCGGATGATACATTATTCTTTAGTGAGGAAGACATCTCTAATGTGCAAATCATGAAGGGTGTTCTGCGTTTATATGAATTAGTTTCAGGGATACGCATCAATTTCCAAAAAAGTAGCATCTTATGCCTAAATATGTCTCCGGAACTACAGACACAATGTGCGGACATTCTTCATTGTTTGTTACTATCAGTCCCATTTAATTATCTTGGCCTTCCGGTAGGGTGCAATCCAGGGGCTCGCTCTACTTGGGCAGATTTCACTTTGTCTATGAAAAATAAGACTGTTTCATGGGAGAATTCTTATTTATCATTTGGGGGGCGAGTAACATTGATTAAAAGTGTCCTTACTAGTATGCATGTGTATCATTTTTCTTTATACAAGGCGCCAAAATCTATCATCCAAGAAATAATTGGAATATGTCGTAACTTTTTGTGGAAATCTCGGACGGAGCTGGTCTGTTCAATACCGTGGATAAGCTGGGATGCTATGTGCCGTAGTAAGTCAGAGGGAGGTCTTGGTTTTTTACATCCAGGCATTTTTAATATTTCTTTGTTGGCGAAGTGGGGTTGGCGCTTGAAAAAGGAAAATTCTTCCCTCTGACGAAATCTGATCACTACGAAATATTTTGGTAATCGTTTACCTAGTGCATATTGGGATGATCTATATTAGGCCTAGGAAATGGTGCGGGCGGTGCCAAAACAGCCCGTACCGCGTCCCACCCGCAAAAGTTGTGGTAGCAAAAACCTGTACCGCATACCGCCCGCGAAGAGTATGTTATCGCACCGCACCGCACCACAAAGGTTCGCAGGTGGATGCGGATTCCGCGTAAACCACAAACTTTCGCGGTGCGGTGAGGAACAAGCCCCGCGGATTCCGCATAAGTACACCTAAAATTTTTAAAAAAATATAGTACGATTTTGTGGCATTTTATCAATCAATTACCAAATAAAGTCCAATATCATACCTACTACCAACGAAAATATTTTACAACAATTTCAAAATCTTAGCCAAACATAAATAGTTAACATCATATTATATCCGTTTTCCAATTGTCCATGCCACAATATCAAAAGAAACACTAGACTGGAAGTAGAATAATGTTATATCAACACTCATTAGATTAAGTGAATCATGTTCTTGATGATTAAAATTACTGATCAATTGTAATATTTACCCAATAATGGGCATAGAATTAAGTTGCACTAGTTCCCAATATCGTGTTTGGGCGCGAACGAGGGTTTCATTTTCTTGATTTCTTCTCTATCGTAAGAGTTGAGAAAATTTCTAAACAAAAAAAAACGTTTACTGATTCAAACATCTAAACTCACACTTCTGCATAAAAAAAAAATTCAAATTAAAAAAAAGTGAAAAAAATTAATGTGGTGCAGACACGGATACCGCAAAATAAAACATGGGTACCTGCATTCCGCCCATTATATATTGCGATAGAGAAATTTTTTACCGCATCCGCCCACTTCCCACGCGGGCGCGGGCCTGGTGGGTGCGAGTGCGGGCGGGTGCGAATTTCCCGCGCCCGCTGCCCACCCCTAATTCATTTCGTTCAATTCCATTTTCCCCATGTAAACGAAACAGTAAAGTTTAAACCTAACCTAGATTAGGGTTAGTTTTTTTCTAGTTAAATTTAGTTATAAGATGCATTTAAACCCTTTCTAACTTTGGGTTAATATCTAAGTTATGGCTTATGGTGGAGCCATAATTATAAGTAACGGAAATAAGATGAAATCACAGAAAGGATATCCTAACAATTTTCCTTTTAGAAATTTCTACACGGAACTTCTTTTTAACAAAACAAGATTTGAGGATGGGGTAGGGATAATAACTGGAGATTGGGATTAATTTGACCCGTTCGTTATACCGATTTTTTTTTTTTGGTAAGTAATCAGAGACTGACCCACTTTGGTATCCCACGAGCCCATTGGGCCCACAGACTAATCCGGAGATATCAAGCCAGATATTGACCCCAACCAGATTTGAACCCCTGACCTCACTAGGCAAGCCATATATGTTAAGGGACGATGCCGCTAGAACAACAGGCGCTCAACTCGTTATACCGATAATTATGCGATGCAGGTGGATTACGCAAAAATAGGATAACATGAAAGATATTTAGTAGCAGGTGATCATAGTGGATAAAAATATCACGTCCATAAGTTATGGAGTCATTTACAAGAATACCCCCGACTATTTGGTAATCCTATTTTTTTATGTAGTCGACTGGAGTAAACCAGGTTCGCGGACTACTGTGGGGCTAACACGGGTAGATGCGTTTGGTAGGGAACATTCATTTTTTTTTCTTTAATTGGTTTAAAGTGTTTGGTAGTCATATCTCAGAACACGCCTCTTTACGGGTTGTAATCCAACGAGCAGGTGGATTGGAAGGCGGGATACCAAACGCCAGGCAAACCCTGGTTACTCAACAAAAATAATGTTAAACCATCACAACCCGGCTACGAAACTGGCCCCTACTATCTATCTTTTTTTTTTATCTGGCCCCCACTATCTATCTATCTATCTAAATATCTAACATCTTGTTTGGTTGTCGTAACCTCATTGTCTGATGGTTAGACCAAAACCTAAGTAGCAATTAAATTTGATTAATTTTGTATATATATCTATGGGGACGGTTTCGTTTACATTATCTGTGACACGATTTGTGATACTATTTTCTTAAAAAGTCTGTATTTAGGGTCCGTAGGGTTTAGGGTTTAGAGTTTAGGATTAGATTTTTAGATATTTAGGTCTAGGATTTATATTTTTGATTAAGACCTTAGGTTTTAGGGTTTATAACCTTAAACCCTAAAACATAAAAAAATCTAAACCCTAAAAATCATAAATCCTAAAAAACCATAAACCCTAAGCCCTAATCCAAAAATATAAATCCTAAGATCTAAATATCTAAAAATCTAAACCCTAAATCCTACGGACCCTAAACATAGACTTTTGAGAAAATAGTGTCACAAATCGTGTCATAAATAATGTTAACGGATTCTTTCCCATATATATATATATAGGAGGGGTTATATTAACTCAATTTATTACATAATCCGTTACATCGTATCCTGGCCGTCGATCTGATAAGAAATCGATGGCCAGGATTAAATTTGAGATAAGAGAAGAAATCCTCTCATCGCGCACGATCAAAACCCTTGATTCTTCCATTGTCCTCCTCGTTCAGTAGTTCTTCTCGAGCCGCGAGTGAAGTGAAATAGCATCAATTGTCTCTTGAATTCGGATTGTGAAAAACCAGTTCCTGCTGTAGGATTTTAATTAGCTTCCATTGTCCACCTCGTTCAGTCGTTCTTCCCGTTCTCATCAAAAGCATTCGCTCCCCAAGTTGTTATTCAATTGTCTCTTGACGCTGCTCCTCTTCGTCGGAAGCGTTCGCTCCTTTTACCTCCCTGGCGTCGCTCCCCAAGATTTCACGAAGGTAGGTATTTGAAATCGAAAACCTTGTTGAGTTGCACTTTGTTTTTGCATAGATCTGACTGGATTTTGTTTCTTATTTGAAGTTTGAGCTTGTGTATTATGTTGCTTTCTCTAGCGTCTCGAAATTGAACCTTTGCTGCACACATTTCTTTGTTCGGGGTAAAAAGAACCAACAACATTTACATAGCCGGTATATTGAACTTGGTAGTTATTACTAGTTGTTGAATAACCAGGTCAAGTGTAAAGTTAGCGAAAGGATTGGTGATTGTCACATTGTGCTAAATTTCTTTCAAACGTTAAAATTCTCAAACATGTAGAAGAAATTAATTATAGTTATGGTGGGTGTATCCAACCAGTACACTGTTGGGAGTCTTTCTTAGTCGATGCCTATTTTTTTGCTTGATGATGTAAGAGTGTTATGTGTTTGTTTGGTGGACATTGTTGATCTCTTTGTGTATTGAAATGCTGCATTATGAAGTTTTCTGTTTTGTTTGATCTAAATAGCTTGTTGTGTCAACAGTTCGGGCTTCAGGGTGATCAAATAAAGGTCAATTTGAATAAACTGACTTCTTCCTGCCGCGAGCCATCACGAGGCGGCGTTCCCGGTAAGAATACTGAAGCGCCTTTCCCGACACCAATTTTGTTCTCCATCACGATCCTAATGCAATGGTTTGCTCTCCCACGGAAACCCTTTGCCAATGTGTAAATTTCGTTTGGTGCATTCATGTATTTTTTTGGCAATTTGGCTGTTCTTTGTATCAATGTTTGTGCAAAATATGGTAGTAATTGTCAAGCTCTAATTTAGAGCATGGTTTTCTTTACCCCTGGAGTTTCCTGATCTGTCCCTGCTGCATGAGAAGTTTTCTTCTCTGTGTCGTCACTTGATATTTTTTGTCCATATGCAGTTGGGACTTGTTCCTCTATTGAACTTGATTGTGTTTCTTAATGTGAATCATCTTGACTTTCTTGAGAGGTGTCAGTAAGCATTTCATGCAATTCTTGCTCCTTCTCCAAATTACTTACTTTGTTTTTCTCACCTTGCAACTGTTCGGGTAGCGTTAGGTCCTCATCCTTGTTTTGTGATTCACAGATTATTTCTGACTCATCATTTTTGCTTTCCTTTGCTGGTGCTTCTGTCAAAATTGAGACATTATCCTGTTCTATCTGTGAGCAATCCAATTGGAACGTTGGTTTCTCCTCAATCTTCTCATCTGGAGTTTTTGTTTCAGCATTCTGTTCCAAGAAAATAACAATGATTGAGTATGAGTGGTAACATCGCCTGTATTGCAGGATAACTATGATTGAGACATTATCCTGTTCTATCTTCAATCTATCATGTGCTTTGTTTGCCGCAGATAGCTAGTAGAACATCACCTGAATTGGAGTAGCTGTATCCTCTGTGTCAACTATGTCCTCACTCCTGACTACTTGATGGTTTGCAGTTAAGATTTGCTCCTCGAGAGAACCAGGTCTGTCTGTAACATCCTCAGGTGCATCCTTTGAGTACCCTTTCTTTGGCAAGGTACTGTCTATATGTTTCTTGGTTTCTAATACTACTACTTTTCTTTCATGTTCATTTTCACCATAGATTTCATCCTTCAAGGTTGGCTCATCTTTATTTGAATCATTGGTTGATGTTTTTGTTAATAACTGTTCCTCCTTTGCCTGCGGCACTTCTGTTACAACATTCTGCAGGAGCATTGAAATAACATAATGATGGGTTTAGCTTGATGAATTTGCTACAAAAAAACTTACGTACATATATATATATATGATAAAAGCTATAGAAGTATGCGTCAGATGAGTGACAAGAACAATGTTTGTGCTAGTATGACTCTAACCTGGAGCTCTTGCACTTCCTCGATGGTTTCAGTTGCATCAGGTGTTTCATCTACTATTTCATCAACTTTGATTTCATCTGGTTTCTCCAAAAGAATTTGCTTCGCATGGATACCTTTCTTTTCCACATTTTGACCCAAATCCACTGGCTTAAGCTCCTCAACTTCTTCACCCAATGACTCTACAGACTTCTCCAACTCTAGTTCTTCCTTCAGTGAATCACTTCCATTATATATCTCAGTTTCGGCTAATTTTGCTCTTCCTAGGTTTCCATCTTCATTTTCTGTGGCATCCAATATATTTCCTGGGGAATTGTCATTGCCCAGGAAAACATTTACATGAGATGGTTTCTCAGGTTCTTCTTCCACGTGCCCCACATTTTTCATTTGCTGGTCACCAACTTGAATCACTGAGTTATCTTCATTTGAAACAACTTTTGGATCAATCTGTAGAATTTGTGAGTTCATTAACTTTGTAGAGCTCAAAAGATAGACCACAGTTATTCAAAAGAAACAGCACCTGTGACTCGAGAAGTTCCTCCTTTATTTCTATTGCAACTGTTTTCTCATCTATCTTTTCTTCCTGCAGTCCTTGAGCATGTGCATCCAGATTCTGCTCACCAGAACAAACTTTTTCAGTCTCTTGGCTCAAGTTAGATGCTTCAACATGCTCAGAAGGGGCGTGCAAGATATCATCTGCTCTCTCTGTTTTTTCTGCATTCAGCAATGTGTTTTCTTCACCATGCCCACTCAGTTCGGATTCTCGAGCCTCCAGTTGAGCCTTGCTCACCAAGGTTGATGACTCATCATCATAGAATTCTCCTTTCGAAGCCAGAGACAGAGATGCTTCATCTAAGCTCTGTTTGTTTTCTGTGTTCGTATCATCAGCTTCAGTATATATGTTTTCATCGTTTTCCTTCTTTGAAACAATCACTGGAATACCCTGCACCAGGAAAATATATTTACCAACTGTTGACTATATTGAAGAAAAGATTTTAATTGTTTTTTCATAAAGAAGCAATTTTTTTTTATCAAGTTGTGCATGTACACTGTCAGTTATTCATATCTCACTTTCTCTACCTCATGAACAAGAACCTGATTATTTGTCTTTCCATGTACCTGTCCTTTTAGATTTTTCACTTTTATGCTTCCTTCTTCTGGAGAACTTGAAACAGTGACCGAAACACTCTGTTAAAAATAACAAATATTCATAACTTAGTTGGTATAGAAGATAACATTTCCTCTTTTCGGAAGGAAGTTATTCTTCGAGCACGTGCTAAATCAGCAAAAGACTGTAAAGTTCAGTTAGTATAATTCTTATACCTCAAGAACTTTCCCTTGTGTGTCAACTCCATTAATATTTTCATTGTTTGCCTCATCTACTGAGCTTTGTTGCAGATTTACGTTTATGAATTGCTCTTCTAAAGAACTTGCTTTGTCATTCTCGCATTCTGCATTAGTTGATTCTGTAGGATTTTCTATCTGCAATTCTTCCTTCGACGAACTTCTTACATCTTTTTCATCTTCCAATAATTCAGCATTATTTTCCTCTTTGAAGTCGTGAATGGCCAGTGGCTCATTTTCTCTGATGCCACTCATCGATACCTCTTTGGACAGAGGTTTCTCGCCCTCCTCGTCCAATTGCTCAGATCTTTCCGGTTGTGAGCCATCTATTTGGACCAACGAGCTGTCTTCCTCCTTCTCTGTGATCTTCGGGTAGCTACTAATTGTAGCAATATCTTCCAAGTCTTTGGACTGAGTTTCAGCATGCACTTGACTCTCTTTCACTGTAGTTTCAAACAGGGTTACAGAATTCTTGCTCTGAAGCACGTTGCTTGTAGGATCACTGTATGTTATGGTCTCCAAGTTCACAATCTGTCTTTGAATTTCTTTCTCTGCTGGTGCATCTAGGTTCTCTGCAAGATTTCTTTCACTGCCTTCCTTTTTTTCTGAGTCGACATAGTGTTTGTCATTCAGACTTTGTCCCTCGCTAGATACATCTTTTGTGAGATTCCATGATATATCATCATCCTCTGTTTCCGCATACTCAATTTCATCTGTTTTCTTAACTTGGGCAATCGTGTTCTCAGTTTCATGCAGATTCTCTTCAGAGCCATCTTTCGATAAATCGACCAGTTTATCAATGACCTTACTGGCTTCTGCAGAAATCTTAAATACTTCAGAATGAATCCCAGCAATGGAGGGTGATGTCAAAAAGTTATCCCCTTCAACTGAGGGAGGTTCATCAGGTGTTTCAGCTTGGAACTTTTCTTCTTGGGGAACTTTGTTAATCAAAATATTGGTAGCAGCTCGACTTACCGTATCTTCACTGTGCTCCCTCGTCTGCAATTGAAAGATTACATCTTAAATTCCTATGAAAATATTGCTCTGTGACCCTTAACCACCAACACAACAATGGTTTACACATGGATGAAAGATCAGAAAGAAGATATCCACTTACTGTTTCACATACAGGTGCTGGAATATCTGCTTCTTGAGTTGACATCTCTCAGGTTCTACAACTTGAAATTGGCTGGGAATCTGATACAGAACTTTTAATCCATCTAAATCTCTAAGGTAAGTGCTCTCTTGTTTCTCATCAAAAATATTAATAGAGAGATCTTAAAATCTGTGTAAATGTGTGTGGGTAGATGCATGAAATAATAATGTTTTGATTGAAACTTTGCTAAAGTTTGACAAAAGCTGACAAAATGCCACTTCACTTGGTGCTTTTATTTTTGGTGGTGGCTTGTGATAGCCAAATGGCCCATCACCTCACATGTATGACATTATAGACTCAATTATTTTTGCTTACCCAACGATTAAATAAAAACAAAATTCCAGGTCTGTTTCTAAACAGTTTCACAACTCACAAGTGACAATAGCTTTTCGAGTACTTTCTTAATTTTCTATTGACAATTCTGTGATGAATCGATTTATCTATCAAGCAGCCTAAACTGACTCTCAGGTTTTGATGCGCTTTCAAAGGAATATATGAAATTTGCAATATACATATACGAATGTTTAGATTAGAATCTACTTAGTATATACTTATATCATACATCAACTAGGATGGGGTGGTCAAAATTTTACTTCTAGTAATTAACTTGTTTATCTTCTGGTTGGTTAAAACTTAAAATGATTCAATATTAGAAATACTTATTTAATCTAAAGTTACAAATCGATAGAGTGTTGAACTGTTTGTGTAATAATTACTCGAACAGCCGTCACTTGTTTAATCTAATTGGGTATCTGATTAAGAATGTTTTAGTGTCCTGTGCTAGTAGGTGGAAGTGATTTTAACATATTACATGCCACACAGAAAGAGGTTATGCTATGCCCCATACTAATTCAGTCAGATTCACGGCTTGTTCCTATCAGACTTGTTTCGTTCCTTGACGGCACAGAGTAAAATTAATTTCAGTCAATTCTGCACTAATTATATTTGTTAAATTGTATTGGAAGATGGGGATAAGTCCATATTTTAACATAGTCCTTATAGTTTTATTTATTTTTAAAATTATCATTGTACGAGTCTATATAAATATGTATTTTCATAATTCAATATACAATACATTTTACCTAAATTCTATCTGACATCAGAGTCAACCCTTAATTCCAAAAATCACTGCCCCCTCTTCCCAAAACTCTAAAAAATTGCCCCTAACCCTAGCTACCCGCAACCACTTTCAACAGCCAAACTCTAAAAACCAGAGGCAGAGCCAAGGGGTACCAAGGAGGCCATGGTTCTCTCAATATTTCAAAAAAAAATTATTATACATGAAAAATATATTTCTACAGATTAGTCCCCCTTATATTCAAGATACAATGGTTTAGGTAAACAAACTCCACGTGGATTAGCTAGCAGAACGCTACAGTTTGGGCTGAAAGACCAGGGTTCGAGTCCTCCTGGTGTCCAGTTTCTTTTTTTTTTTGAAATTATTTATATATTATGCTACTTTGGGCCTGAAATTTAAATGTTTGCAAGCCTAAACATAACAGGTAAATAGGCCCAAAGTTAGTAAACCGAATTTGATATTGTACTCGTCTTTTATTAAACATAAAATGAAAAAAAAAATTCTAAAATAATGGATGGGCCAGATGCATGGGATGCTCTTCCATTTAGATAAACCACTACATGTATAAAAAAAAATTCATGAAACTCAAACTTGTGATTTGTAAATTAAAATTCTTACACTTTTATCAACTAATCTACATTAAACTTATACATTAAAGCGAAAAAAATAGTTTGAATATTATAGTGGAACCAAATTGCAAAAATAAAATATTTTACATATATAATAATTTGTATTTAAGCGAAGAGTGTTAACTACTTCAAGAATAGTTTAAATACTATAGTGGAAGCTGAGTTGACTTCTTAATGTAAAGAAGCTCCTGAAAAAAATATGATGTGAAGGTATAGGGAACCCAGCTTCTTTACATCAAGAACCCAAAGTGAGTACCACATCGCTAAAGCAACCAAATCAAGAACGAGGAGATTACTTCAACCAATAGAGAGATTTTCAAATATGACATACTTTCCCTGAATACTCCTTCTCAGCCCAAAATCTGGGTCATGGATCCATGTAGGTAATTTTAGATAGATCCCCATTTAGAAATGCATTCTTGACATCAAGCTGATACAAGGGCCGCAAATAAGAGGCAGCAAATGAGACAATAAGTCTGACTATAGTGAGCTTAGCCACAGGTGCAAAAATTACCCCAAAATCCTTACCGGGAACTTGAGGGAACCCTTCAGCCACAAGACAGTTTTTATACCTATTAATAGTATCATCTGCCAAATATTTCACATTGAACACCCATTTGCAGCCTACAATCCATTCCACGGGGGGAAGGGCCACAACAAGTTACCACATTTGATTGTATTGAAAAACATCCATTTTAACTTTCATAGCAGCCACTCATTGAGGATTCTGGAGTGCTTCATAGACAGATCGGGATATAGAGACCGAGTCAACTGCACTTATTAAAGAATGATAAGATTTTTGACAGACCCTGGTAAGAGATATAATTGAAAATAGGGGTGACTGTTACGGGTAGGATATCTTGGGGAAACAATATCA
>JAOWBN010000704.1:0-11390 GCA_028565015.1 Pinguicula moranensis | reverse complement strand
CGTAGACTTAGTTCTCACCTCTTATATAGGTGAAGGGTTAAGGACTCGACAAGTGTTTGATCATAGATCCTAAGGTTAGAATCAACATTGATTCTTGGGTCTAATCACAAGTTGATTAGGATCATATCAAGCCCTTCACAAGACAGTTTTCTAGCAATTTTAAGGTCCTTTATCCTACCTTGCCGACTCAAAATTTCTTTAAACTACGATGGTTCGCATTGCATAGGGAAGTTTGTGTACATGGAGGTTATGTGGTTTCTAACTTCCTGAGTTTTGAACGGGGGAAACGGTTACCTATTCGTTCGAAAAGAGACCGAGGATTTTGCCTAACCAGAGTTTCTTTGTAGCTAGGAATTGGTGGGAAATAGGACATAGGGTGATACATTGGCACTTTCCCGGCCTTTATGGCTGCTCTTCTCATCTTCCTGAGCTGCCTCGACGGGGTATGCCAAGTCATGTTGGGTTTTGTACTGTAGCTCACAAGGTAACTAGAGTTTAATAGCATTTTGTAATTAATAATATGACACAAGAGTTTAATAGCATTTTGTAATTAATAATATGACACATACAACGAATATGAAAAAAATGACCATTAAATGTAGAATCACATAGTTTTTTTTAAATCTTCTACACTAGCCGTATTGTTCGAGGCATTATCCAAAGATACACTATATATTTTTCTACTTAAATTAAATTCTTCTAAAATTAACATAAGCATAGTAGTTAAATTTGTGCCATGTGTGTATCATCAAATAATCGAAGTGCTATTATTCTATTTTGTATTCTCCATTCACTATCAATCCAATGCCACGTAACACCATGTTACTATATTTTTACCCTTTGTTCGACCATATATCACTGCATATGGAAACTTTATGGCTTAAAGATGAAAAAATAGCACGAAAAAATAGCACAACTTATTTTTTCTTTTAGCACAAATTTTTGCAACATCTTTAGTGTGTGTTTTACGTGAAATTTTAGTATATGCGGGTTGTAAACACGTATGCACCTAAGTTTCTAAATTTACACTTTGTGCAAAACTAAACGGAAGAGATTCTACACAAACAAGGTCTACGAGACCTTCCCTATTTCTTGCTTGATTATATCTAAATAATTGAGAGCTAGAAGACGTACCTCCGAATCTAGATCCAGTGCCGGATCCACCCACCGCGTTTGCCACAGACCACAAAGTACCACAAGAAATTTGACTTTGTGTAAGATCTAGACCAAGCTCACTCGAGTGTTTTTTCATTATATGTCTTGAAAATGAGCTATAACCACCACCTATAAATTATAAAAAATATATTATTATTTGAATTTTAAAAAAAAAAATTATAAAATAATAATTAAATACCTTTCTTGTGTTGGAAACAAGATGAACATATTCGATGTTTGACAATAAAATGGTCGGGTCCCCTCTCCGGATTTGGAAGTTTATCGAAAAAATCCGTAAAAATTCGGGAGCTACTCATTTTTTGTTGTATACCTCCCTCATGTTGTTGTTGCAGAATCATTGGAGGTGGAGCCGGAGGGGCTAGTCATTCTCGTTCACGTCTATCACGTTCTCTATGAATGGAAGAAGGTGGCGAAATTAAATCTTCTATACCCAAAGTAATCGATACAAGTGGCGAGGTGTTGGAGTCGTGCTCGGGCACGTCAAAATTCATATCGATCAAATTTTGAAAATCAATATCATCATCAAAATCGTTGGGAGTAATCACTCTTTTAGACATGGCTTCGAGTATAGTATGAAAAAATAAAATAAAATTGTAGATGAATAAAAATAAATTGGTAAAAAAAAGCGTGTAAGTCTAAGTAGTAAGAGACTAAGAGTGTAAGAGATATAACTTGAATTGAGAGAGAGTAGAGTAGCAATTAAGTAATGAGAGTCAAGAATTGAGTTGAGTGTGAAAAATAAAAGGTTGATGGGGTATTTATACGGCTAGATTTTATCCCAAAAATGAAAAAAATAATAATTAAAATTCAATATCTAACCGTTAGGCTCGTCGTGCCCACCGTGCCGCCCGCCGTGCCCATGTGCCGCACGGCGGGCCACGTGCCTTTTAATTTATTTTTTATTTTTATTTTTAAAAACCGGCCCGTGGGCACGGCGGGTCTACCCGCAACCCGCCGTGCCCCCCGAGTTCGAATTTTCAATATATATATATATATTGAATTCCTCGATTCCCGCTCGGGTCACGGGTCGCCCCACCGTGCCTACGCGACCCGCCGTGCCGCCCGACGGGTGGCTCGCTGGGTTTCTGCCTTCTAAAAATTCAAATTTTTTAATTGCTTTTTAAATTCGAGCAATATTCCGACGGGTTTCCGGTGGGCCGCACTCCTGGTCAAGCACGTCGGGTCCTGGCACAATTTTTTTTTTTTTAAATTTAAAAATGGGCCCGGCCGACTGACCTGCCGGGTATGGCCCGTTGAAGACGGGCAGCCCACTGGGCCAGATCCGGGCCCCGATTCACTTTGTACATCTCTAGCTAGCTTCATTTAAAGAAACAACTCGGATATGGGTGTATGGTATTCCGATTTCACCATCGATACTATCATGGATGTACCACTACCCAAAATTACCGTAATTGGTGCGACATTTTTAATAATAAATAATAATAAAAATATATTATAGAACCTCGATATCTCTTATGCAAGGTTCTTTTCAGTGTTCAACTAGGACCAGTAAGCCTGCCTTCATAAATATCTTTTTTTTTTATTGCAGAGGTATCCAGAGCTCACGGAGCATCCGACTAGTCCCCTGGGTACACAAGCGTCCGCACAGAACTGGTGTACCAGTAAATTGCGAGACCTCCCAAATTGGGGAGTGACCCGAGTACGTGGCCCAACGACTTGCCTTCATAAATATCTTGCTTGATAGGAGATGAGATTTGAGAATATTAAATATTAACCACCCCTAAAAACTTTAATTTTAAGTTATTTAATTTGTAGCTCACATTTTTATTTAACAACTTTATCTTCTTTGTTTCTTAATCGTGTGAGATACTCACCCCCTCAAGTCCAACTAGGCATGCTATGTTGAGACTTATATTGTAGGTCTTGTATCTCGCAATCAACACTTTCGTACTCACAGGTCCATATTTCATATAGCCGGGCTAGTACAGTTGCGGGTCTCAAAGGCTCTTGATTCGTTACTTTGGGGTGGTGAAGTCCCAACCTAATTCTGATAGCATAAGAATATTAAACGTGAACCAATCCCTAAAAACCTTAGCATTAAGGTATTCAATTTGTAGCTCATATTCTAATTAACAACTTTATCTTATTCATTTCTTAGCCGTGTGGACACTCACAAGATTCATAATGTTGAGTGGGTGAAGGGTGGACGCAGGGGGCAGGGGGCCCTGGCCCTCACTGCGTCCACCCCACCCCCACCCCCCAAAAAAATTATTTATGTTTTATTTTAGTTATTTTATTTAGTTTTTTAATTGAATTTTCATTTCAAGCTCTTTTGTATATATTTCAGTGATAATATTGGTAATTTTCATTTAAAATTTAGTGTTTTCTTTTGAAATAGATTTTTTATTTCAATTATTTTTCTCGATTCGATTCTATAAATCTGTTTATGTTTTTTCATCTTTATTTAATAAACCTGCTTTATTAGCGTAAATCTATTTCGAGAATTATTTATATGAACAAATTAGGTATCATAAATAAATTAGTTAGTGTAAATAAATTAGATAGCTTTTATTTATTTTTTTATCATTGTTTGAGTTGATAAAATTATTATTTTTCATAACTGTTTAGCAAATAAATTATTTTATCTCCCCAGAAAAGTATATTAATCCCCTACAAAAATTATTTTTACCTCTTAAATTTTTCTATAATCCATTTAAAAAAAATGTTGCCTCCTCCGCCTAAAATTTTCTGCTTCCACCCTTGGAGTGGGAACCATATGTAAGCCGCCTTCCTCAGCTTTAGGATTTGCATAGAGCGCGATATTCTGGAACGATGATGAACTTAAGATGATTCGAGTGTGTGTTCTGTACGAAGAAACCCTCGTTCAGAAGGCTCAAATCAAAAGGGATTTCTTCAGTTTTCATTTAGCTTTTGATGCATCCGCTGATCGATTTCACGGTGTTACGCTTCAAGAGTTCACATATCCTTGATTCGATTTGCAGAGTTTGCTAATCATGATGGCACTTCACGTAATCTTTTATGTGATGAAAGCAACCAATACTCAAGAGGCTATAGTTGTAAGTTGATCGTAACTTTTCTCCGGGAGATGAGGTCTTGATAAGACATGGGAGATTCTCGAATAGTACTCTCATGTTGGGTTTTCGGTTTTACAGTTTCTCGCAGCACATTCGATGAAGTTTCAAACTTTTGCGCAGACCCTCTTATGCTTATAATTGGATTATAAGAACTTTTTTTGAAAAAATGAAGAGTTATTTTTGGCGGGAAAGGTGATTTTAAGAAGATTATAATTTTAAGAAGGCTGCGCAAAACAGGGCATTAATCTCCTTCAACGTAATGAACTTTACGTACAGAAGTTGGAACTTCTTCAAAGGTATTCCACAGTAAGCATAAAAGAAGATATCAATGTGTGGCCCTCTTCTTGGAATACTTGCATTCTGTTGGTGTTAGATTCAAGGATAACGTTGTAGAAGGCATAGAAGGCTATGATTTTTCATTGATTTCAACCATTCGTTTACTGTATTTTATAGACTAGATAATGTAAATCGTGGGTGTGATGGAAAGATCTGATAAGGATGTAATCCTTGATTTTAGAGCTCACTTCCTTATTTATAGGTATTGAGATCTTTTCATTTTTATCCCTAGTCTAACATTCTCCCTCAAGTTAGATAGTCGGGTATGCGATACCCAACTTGCTCAATATCTCAAGAAATACCTTCCCTGTGACCGCCTTTGTCACAATATTTGCAAGTTGACTTTCTGATCGGACAAATAGCAGGTGCAGTGTTCCTTCTTCAAGTTTTTCTTTGATAATGTCTATCAACCTCGATATGTTTGATACTGTCATGTTAAACTGGATTTGCTGAGATACTAATTACAGCTTTGTTGTCATACATCAGAGGGATAACAATTGATATAGGAAACCCAATCTCAGTAAGGAATTTCTTCAACCACAATATTTCAGTCAACTCACGAGCAATACCCCTGAACTCAGCTTTAGTACTAGACAGTGCTACGACCTTTTGCTTCTTACTTCTCCATGTCACAAGATTACCTCATACTATTGTGAAATAACATGAGGTAGTTCTTTTGTAAGTTTGGCTTCCTGCCTAATCTGCATCAGTGTACGCACATACATCAAGATGCCCATTTTTTCGGAAAAGAACTCCTTTGCCGGTAGTGCCTTTCAAGTATCTTACCACTCTATGTGTTACTGTTATATGCTCTTCATATGGTCTCTGCATAAACTGGTTGATCACTCCTATAGAGTATGCTATGTCTGGTTGAATGTGGAAAAGATAAATCAATTTTTCACTAATCGTTGATATTGTTCTTTATCTGCAGCAGCGACACTGTCCTCAAAGCATAGTTTATAAATCATCATCATTGGAGTATCCGCGGGCTTATAATCCATAAGCTCGATTTCTGCCAGCAAGTCAAGTACATAATTTCTCTGAGAAATGAATATTCCTGTTGTTGATCTCACAACTTCAATTTTCAGAAAATGCTTGAGTCTTCCCAGATCTTTCATTTCAAATTCTTGGAAAAGATGCTCATGAAGGTTATGCATTTCTTCAGTTTCATCTCATATTATCACCATATCATCGACGTAAATAATAAGATACGTAATTGGTGTTATTTGTCGCTTTAAAAACAATGTATGGTCAGCGTTACTTTGTTTGTATCCATATTTGCTCATGGCCAGGGTGAACCTTCCAAACCGGGCTCATGGGGATTGCTTTAAACCGTATAAGGCTTTCTTTAACAGACACTTCATTCTTCTTGAAGGCCTTAGAAAAACCAGGAGGTGGTTCCATGTATACCTCGTCTCCTAGATTGCCATGGAGAAAGGCATTCTTCGTGTCAAATTGATGAAGTGGCTAGTCACGATTAACAGCAACTGAAAATAAGACCCGGATTGTGTCAATTTTGGCTACAGGAGAACAAGTTTCCAAGTAGTCAATGCCATAAGTTTGAGTATATCCATTTGCGACCAATCGAGCTTTGTATCTCTCGATAGTACCATCTACTTTTCTTTTGATATTAAACACCCAGTGACAACCAATTGGCCATTTTCCTTGTGGCAATATGCATTTTTTCCATGTTTCATTTTTCTCCAGGGATATCATTTCTTGCTCCATTGCCTTCTTCCACTTCACATGTCCTTGTGCTTCTTGTGGATTTTTTGGTATTTTCTCTGAATAGATTGATGTCATGAATCCTCTAGTAGATTGTGACAAATTTCTCTTGGCCAGATCAACCACTGGATATTTGGACGGGCGTGGTATATGTTCAGGCTCATATCGCTTGGCAGGGACGCCACGATTGTGCCTTGGAGGCAGTATATAGTATTCCTAATCTCTTGGCAGGACATCTGCAAGATTAGTAGCTATGATAGGAACAATTTCAACCTCATGATCAGTAAGAGTACTTACCTCAGGATCTATAGACGACGGTGACACTGGGGATGGCAAGGCTGGCACAAGGGATTGTACTATAGCGTCAGATGATGATGAAGAAGGTAACTGTTCAATCACTCCAGATGACGATGGAGATACGGTATCATGTAACAACTAACTCAGTGGATCATATGATGGCGTGGCACGACTCTCCCCCTGATCACTGTGATGGTTATGATAGAAATACTCATCCTCAAGAAATGACAATCCATTATGGTATACGTGCGCTAAGTAGAGAGGTGAAAACATCTATACCCCTTCTTATGGATGCCATAGCCCATAAACACACATTTGATGGCACAAGGATCAAGTTTAGTGCACTCAGATCGTGGAATATGCACATAGACAGAGCAACCAGAGACCTTGGGTGGAGAGTCAGGATAGATGGTACCTCAGTGTATGTAGATAAGGTTTGAAGAGGGGTGTTGAGCTCCAAGGTTTTGGTAGGCAGTCTATTCGTGAGGTAAACATCAGTAATGACAGCCTCAAGCCAGAACGAACGAGGGGCCTTTGATTCGAGTAGGAGGGCCATCGTGATTGCAAGAAGCATCCAATTTTTTCGTTCAGCTGTGTCATTCTGTTATGGTGTGTGGGGACATGTTGTTTCATGAATAAGCCCATTAGCTGAGAAGAATTGTTTCATATGATGGTTTACAAACTCGCCACCATTGTCTAAGCGGAGGATACATATTTCCTGCTTAAAATTGAGTCTTAATCATGGTAAAAAAACTCAACAAATTTCTGAAATACCTCCAATTTGTGTTTGAGAAAATAAATCCAGGTCATATGGGTACAATCATCGATAAATAAAAGAAAATACCGAAGATCATTCAAGGAAGAATCTGGTGCAGGTCCCCACAAATCCGAATGAAGAGAAAAAATAGAATTGGAGCAAGTATTATTCAACAAATAAGAACTGCGGTGCGTTTTAGCCAAACAACAAGTCTCACAATCAAGTATATTGTTTACTGAAAATAAATGCGAAAGCAAAAGTTGAAGATAACCAGTAGACGGATGGTCAAGACGACGTCGCCACAACCAAATCTATCTTTAGAGCCATATGTGATAAATGCACTGTCAGGCTGAGTCATTTCATCCACATAGTACAGTTTGTCCTGTTCAGTACCACGCCCAATAAACACCCGAGTCTGAAGATTGTGCAGTAAACAAAAACGAGGATATATGATTACTCAGCAGTTTAATTCATTAGTAATATGACTAGCCGATAGGAGCTTGCTGGAAAGTGAGAGACTGTAGAGACAATTTTGCATAGTCAAATTTGAAGAGAACTCAACGGTCCCTCCTCCAGTAATAGGTGATACATCCCTATTAGCAGTATGAATAAACTGCTTAGTGGGTGCTGACGGGGTAATAATGTTAGATGCTACATTCATCATCGTATCTATGGCATCACAATCAAATACCACCTGTTATTCATTAAATTGGGCACAGTACGAGAAGAATAGGACATAGGGGTATGTGAACCCACATCCTCTGGAATTGATTCAAAATCAAAACACCCATATCGAAAATATTTGGGATTAGATATGATGGGTTGGTTTTGGGATTTTGAGGAGTATGAGGGTCATTTTTCAATTTTTTTGGAAGCTGAGGGGTGTTTGTGTAAAGCAGAAAACTGTTGGGCCTATTTTTGAAAAATCAAAAACTGTTGGGGTGGTTTTTGAATTGTAGTGAGATTTGGGGTTTGGTTTGGGAAGGTCTGAACTTTTGGGGTGGAGTTTCGGGGTTTAGGATTATGAGGGAGATGTATCTGCAGATCTACTTTCTCTGAGGGCCGTACCGACAAGGAACAAGTCTTTGAGGGCGTATCTACAAAAGACTTAAAAATACAGGGACTCGAAGACAAGGGTTTAGAGATTTCTTTTGGTACCTTCGTTGCGACTCTACACAGTGGCCGAACTGCTACTGCCCATCACATTCGCTCCAAAAACCAGGTGACTGTGGATCGCTGTCGCTGCTCGTGGAGATCGATGGAACCTTCGTGTTTCCCATGGTGGCGGCAGCGCCGCCGCCTCTCTTGTTCTTGTCTTTGAAAAACCAATCGGGTTAACCGATTGTTTTGAAACACCTCTCCGTTGAATGTCCCGATTTCTCACATTGAGTACATCATAATTTGAATTTGTTTGTGTCAGGTCTGCGGAATGATGATTTGGTTGTGTTCTTAGCCAATTATGATAGTGATTTAGTTGCTAACCCGCTACCCACGCTGTGAGATGGTTCGTCGTGGCCGCTGTAACCTGGATTTAGGATCTAGAGTTGCACGGTTTCATGGCAAAAGGTGGCATATGCTGATTCCACGGATGGCAAAGGGCGGATTTCATGACTTCCCGCTTGGTTGCGTCGAATTCTTGATCAATTGAGGCAATAAATTAAAACAATTGGGTTTTTTGCCTCAATTGATTGAACACGGCTATATCCTCTGTGGACTTCATAGGATTCAGCTGTCACTGATCCATTCCCTGCCAAATTTGTTGCAGTGTTGCATACAATTCTTCAAAACTGCTTTTGTGTTTAACTATTCGATTTGCTCGGATGGATAGATCAAATAGTTGTAATTTGTCGCCACCACTGTCGTAGGTGACATTTAGGATATTCCATATTGCTTTTGCTGAGGGGTAGGATACATTCCGATCCACAAGGGTGGAGTCCATGGCAGTGAGGATACTTGTGCACACGTTCAAGTCAGCCTACTCCCATTTCTTGAATTCAGTTGTTCCTTCAGTGGGCGGATTATTGGTTAAATGATGTAATTTACCCTTGCCTCCGATAGCTATTTTGGCTAGACGGATCCATAGAGGATAATTTTGATAAGTCAGTTTCATGCTGATATGGATTGGGTTGTTTGATTCGAATGGTTGGAATTGGTTGAGGATGGTTGTGAATTTTTCGGTGAAGGCATCTGTGGGAAGGCACACATGTTGTGTTACAGACCCGGACACTGTTGAATCAGTTTCTGGTCATCGACCATTGGGCTTCGGCAAGTTTCTTAGGGGTAGATGATGAGATCAACGTTCAGAATTCAGATCCAAGGGATCAAGAACCAGGGCTCCAATACCATGTTAGATTCAAGGATCCAAATGTTGTAGAAGGCGTAGAAGGCTATGAATTTTCATTGATTTCAACCATTCGTTTACATGTATTTTATAGACTAGAGAATGTAAATCGTGGGTGTGATGGAAAGATCGTGATAAGGATGTGATCCCTTGATTTTAGGGATTACTTCCGTATTTACAGGTATTGAGATCTTTCCATTTTTATCCCTAGTCTAACAGTTGGGTTAATGGGCTCCCAATTATGTGCTAAAAACCCAATGACAATAAATCTTTGGCCCATGATTTTGATCAATTTGAGGAGTATATATGGCACATTTATATGTGTGTTTAGGTTTTTGTAGACACAATAACGTGACCAAAATAAAGAGAAAAGTGCGGCTTGCGCAGTCTTAGTTTTTCTGACGATTAGAGGTCCAAACATGGTCCGATTATGAGTTATTGAATTTGTAACAAACTATTGTTTTGTTGATGTATTTACATCTTTGAGTTGTATTTTGATTCTAGTGCCTTTGTATTATTGTTAAGGGTTAGGCATCAATGGAGTGTTGTTGTATTGTGTACTCTTGGTCTATATTTTGGTGATAGTTGATTTGAGTAGATATAAGAATCTCGTGATTTTTCACCTCTTCACATTGAATGAGTTTTCCACGTAAATCTTTTTTTTTTTTGAAATGCCAAATTTTTATATCTATATATAAATGTTTACATAATGTACAAAGAGCAAGCTCCCAACTTGACAACAGGTCAACTACGTTGTCTTCTCAGTGGCCCTACATTTTACTTTTCTAGGCGAACTCCTTGCACAGAATTACTTTCCTGTAAGGCTAGCCTCTGCTCCTTATCACTCCGATGTAGTGACCACTGGAGTGAAATTGAATACCATTATTCATGAATCTTCAAATTTTCTTCATGATACATGCTTGTAGCATTGGTCTCGAGGCAAATGATATTTATTTCACTTTCTGAGCTTGCCATCATGCTTCTTGAGCATTAGTAGCTAATGCCTTGATGTACGCCAGTAACAACTTAGGTAATATAAGGAAGCAAGTTCGCCGTTCGCACAATCCTGGGAAGTATTTCTCTTCTGGTGCCTAACCTGTACCGGATTGAAAACATAGTGAAGTATATTGCACGAAACCACTTGTTCAGAGGTAAGGTGTTGAGAAACTTCCTGAGCAGCATGCAACAAGGAATGATAATCACATCTGATGACAATGTTGACCCTGATCAATGGCAGAAGCCGAGTGCATCACAGGGATTTGGTAGCCTTGTTCTTCCCCAGGTTGGCCAACATGCCTCCAGTATAAAGCTGGAGTAGTTTACCACCTAGACTGGATGCATGTTTTGCTTCTCCAACATCAAGTCTCATGCACCTATATTTAACAAGGTAATCAAAAGGAAACAGGATGATGAGTATAGCAATCTGTTATAAATAAATAACTGAGGCAGAGACATGTTACCAAATTCCATCAGTTATTCTATGACATGGTAGGAATTGATAAAATTGAGGCTATTTAGAGAATAAGCAAGCTTGGGGCTGTAAGAGCCAATCATCAAAGCTATAAGGAAACTGCTTTTCTTTTCTCTTTGATCTAATCCATAACCAAGATTGCATTTGAATACCGTGTAGAAGTAATTGATTGTGTGTATCAGTGGATAGGAAATGTGATTTATTCCTAGCTTTCCAGATAAGCCAAACCAT
>JAOWBN010000703.1:0-23178 GCA_028565015.1 Pinguicula moranensis | reverse complement strand
GATTGGTGAATTCAGTACCACCATCACTCTGAAATTGTTGGATGGGTGAGGAGTGTTGTTTTTCAACAAATGTATGAAAATGGAGAAATATTTCATAATAATTGGATTTTTTTTTGAGTGGATAAAACCATGTAAAACGTGAATAATCATAAAAAATCACATAATAGCGATAACCATGTAATGATAATGTGGGAGATGGCCCCCCAAGATCATAATGAATTAAAGCTAGAGGCGGTGAGGCACGATGTTCATTTGAGGGAAATGGTAATCTATGGCTTTTGGCCATTTCACAAGAAACACATAAATGCAGGGATGAGGGTGCAATACTAAGCGAAATATGACCTTGACGACCTAATAGAGACACAGTGGATGATGACGCATGATCGAGACGAGAATTCCATAAGTCAAAGAAACTGTGAAGATGACATACCATGAGTGAGGATGCAAAAGCTGGAATGCTACATTCAAGTACATACAAGACACCATCACGATGACCGGTTGCCACCACCTGTCCTATGTGTCGGCTCTGAATGACAAAACAATTATCAATGAAAATGAGATAGAAGTTAGAAGTTAATTTACTAATAAACAAGAGATTTTTTGTGAGAGAGGGTACAACAAGAACATCTAGGAGGGGAAGACATGAACCAACTGAAGTACTACCAATGTGTGATATAGATAGGGAGCACCGTTTCCTACCACAACAATGACATTACCTGTATAGGGAGCAGCCTGATTAAGATTTGATTGAGAGGATGTCATATGAGCGGATGCACCAGTGTCCATGTACCAATCAGAGACAGAGGATCCGAGAATGCTAGGAGAGTGAGGGATGGATGAGGGTGGTGGTCCAAGTAGGCTACAAACGTGAGAAACGATCCTAGTTGACCTTAGATTTACATATAGTAAAGATTTACTACCAAGGTAGTGTGTGTGTGTGTTTCTATATAAAAATTCACTATAAAAAACTGGTTCAAAGGGGACCAAGTCCCCCTTGTTACACACTAATCAATACCATATAGTCAAGGAGGTTTAAATAAACTCATACAAAGATGGGGATGTCACAACTAATCTGAAATAGGAATTTCCACTGGTGATTTAGCCGCAGTTGTGAACCAATACCACACCTACACCTTGATATTTTTTACAATTGAGCTACCTTCAAATTGAATCTCCTTGAAATGAGAATTATTCTGCGTCTTCCATAAAATCCAGACCGTACAGTGCCATATAGATCGCTAAACTTCTTGTGACTACCATGAGTGCACCATCCCCATATGGGCCATGTAATGAGATAATGTCTTATGGAGGTCTCAGCACATGAGAAAAAAACATGAGATGAGCTATCCGTCTCCTGAAAGTAGAAAGGAAAATATTAAAGATGTCTAGATTCAGAATACCAAGTCCTCCATTTACTAAACTTTGGCTAAGGGACTCCCAATTTATCCAAACTATCGCACGCCGTGAATCCGATTTAGCTTCCCACCTAAACCTATTGCACATATAAGTCATCCATTGAAGTACTATTTTAGGAGCCAGAAATAATGAGAAGAAATACACAGGCATACTTGATAACACACTTTTAATAAGTATGATTTTACCACCCATCGATAGAAGAAGATTATCCCATGTTGTAATATGTCGTAACATAGCATTAAGGAGAGGCTCCCAAGATTTAATATGCCCTGGATTGCATCCGACAGGAATGTCCAAATAGTTGAAAGGCAAAGTCATAACAGAACAGTGAAAAATATCAACAAACTTAGCTTCTAGTCGAGGGAGGATGTTTACCCCCAACAGATTGTTCTTTGCGAAATTTATACTGAGCCTAGACACAAGTTCATATAAACGGAGGATACCTTTCATTGTATTGACATTCGTCAGATTACCATCACCAAAGAATAGTGTATCATCTGTATACAAAGAGTGGGTATAGCATTACCACAGTGCACTCCTTTGAGCCGACCAATCACCATCGCTTTATGTAGCACCATATTAAAGCCCTCTGTCACCAACAAGAAAAGCAAAGGTGAAAGCGGATCCCTTTGTCTTAAACCTCTCTCCAAATTGAAAGTACTCGAAGGGGATCCATTCACCAATATAGACACCGAAGAAGAAATAAGGCCCACCCTCATCCACTTAATCCAACGAACAGGAAATCTCATCTTGCGCATCATATCTAATAGAAAGCTCCAGTTGACTAAATCATAATATTTGGCAAAGTCCAATTTCAAGAACACCATTGGATTCTTCGTAGACTGAACATAGTGCAGGAGCTCATTGGCCATAAGAATCCCATCCTAGATTTCTCTGCCTTTTATGAAAGCCAACTGTTGCTTCGAGATAACTTTATCTATCACCTTATGAAAGCGATTTGCCACCAGCTTCGACAATAATTTATATGCGTCCCCTACTAGTGAAATAGGGCAAAAATGGCTAAGTTCAACTGGAGATACACATTTCGCAATCAAGATAATGGACATAGCATCCAGGCTTTTCAGAATCTCACCTGAATAATAGAATTCGTGCAAAAAAAGAAATATAATCTTCCTTCAAGACTTCCCAATTCATCTATATAAAGTGAAAATTGAAACCATCTGGGTCAAGACTCTTATTCTCAGAACAACTCTTCAAAGTATCCTCAATCTCCTTCACAGTAAAAGGGGCTAGCAATAAATCATTATCTTTCGCAGAAATTTGCTTCAAACAATCAAGTCCAAGGACAGGCCGATTTCGTGATGGATCTGAAAAATGGTTTTTCAAATGTAAGAATATGCCATTTTTCATTTCATCAACCGTATCACACCAGGCTTCGTAAAGGTTGAGCCCCTGTATACCATTCCGCAGATGGCGACATTTAATTATGGCATTGAAGTACCGAGTGTTGGCGTCCCCCTCTCGTATCCATTGAGATCAAGACTTCTGAAAACCTATTGAAGCTTTATGGTTTTGTGAAATCCGCATCTCATGCCAAGGCAATTTTCGACCCCCAGTTTTTTTCGGAGTAAGGGCTCTAGTATGGCATATCGCATCAAGACGATCTATACTGCCAAATACCGTCGATTCCAAACTTGTAGTTGCTTATCCAGTGCTTTTGATTTGTTGTGCAAAATAAATGCTTTTGATCCAACAAAATTCATACTTCCCTAGCTACGTGCCACAAAATCCTTGTAATCGGGGTGGCTGTCCCAATAATTCAGGGTCATGACTATTTTTGGATCCCAGTTCTGACATTGAGGCATAAGTAAACTTGGTCGGCGATCTGCAATAGTCTTCTCAAGCGCGACCTGTTGTTCAACTAAGATTCAGATAATAAAAAGTGATCTAAACAACTCGCGCTACCTAGATCATTCATCCAAGTAAATTGGTACCATTGCAAAGGCAAATCAACAAGCTCATTTTCAATAATAAAATCATTAAATCCAACCATCGCCGGTGAAGGAATACAAAGATAATTCAATCTTTGTTCAAGGAAGCGAATCGAGTTGAAATCCCCCATAACACGGACCATGTCAGCTTGACAGTCCGCAATATAATTAGTGATCATCCGCCAAATATCTCTCTTTTCAGTTAAGTCCATTGGAAAATATACATTAATGAGCAGTAATGAAGAACCAGTCACCAACCACGTGTCATTAATAAACAATAGATTCTGATAAGACACAGATGTCGATACCATAAATAAAGAAGAATTCCAAATTGTCCAAATAAAAACTCCAGACATACATGCTAACGGGCTTAACGTCCATTGGAAATTATTATTTGTCCAAATCCGACGCACAATAGTTCTGTCCAAATCTGATTTTTTTCGTCTCTTGTAGCCTCAAAATCCAACTCATGTTTCCGAATCAAAGACCATATTGTAGTCTTACGTCCATTGCAAATGGAGCTGGAAGAATCATCATTGACAATTCTTTTAGATTTGTGCTAATAATGGACTATAGCAAAATGGCTCTATTAAATTTTGGTGCTTCTATTTAGTGAAGTTGTTGGAACTCAATACATCAAATGACGCAATGCATATTGGCTCGCAACGGAAATAGTCTCTTTGTATAATTACAAGGGTAGGGCTGCATACATCTGACCCCCCAGACCCTAACTTAGTTGGGAATATATTGGGTACGTTGTGTTGTGTATGTATTGCAGTCTTACGTCCGGAGTGACTAAGATCCCTTATATTATTCGACATTAGCTTCATTTAGGAACCTTTGCCACCCCATCAGACTTCTCAATGTGGTCAGCTACTAGGGATACTACATCCTTCCGCTCCAAATCCCCTATAACATTAACAACCTCTTCGTCTGGTTGAGAACTACGAATACCGAGCTCCTTGCCCAAATCCCATACTTTCCTCGCATCATAAAAATCAGAGACATCCTCGCGTGATGTTCGGACCCCATTTGTATCAATGGACAAGGGTTGTGGTATTCCTGCACATTGATCTTTCAAGTTCTGAAAATAAAATAAAGCTTCATTCAAGAACTAATGTGATTGTTCTTTCGAGATCGTCGAACCATCACCAACCGCCATCTGAGCAATAATGGGTCGAAGATTGAATAAATTTGAGCTTAAACTTGACAGGATATTCTGTTCTTGTGACAAAGTGATCAAACCATCAGGAACAGATGGAGAACGTGGATCTTTATCCCCCACTGGCAGCCTTTGTATCTCATTAAATTCTGAATCAATTCCCGTCGAGTTATAAGCCATCTTCTCATTATCTTCTGACCCCTTCATTGTCGCTCCTTCATATAATACAAACGGGAGGTTATGAGAAATCTCTACCTCCTTAATTGTCGACGAACACCGAACTGTACCAGGATTTCTCCGCACTTCTAGCGGGGGGAACTCAACCAGATCCATCATCTTCAACGGATCCTGCCCTCCCACCCCCACCGACTTGGTCTCACCCAGAACCTCAACAGAATTATTAGAAGAGGTTTTTTGTTGCCATTTAAACTTATTTCAAGACACCTAATATCCAAGCTCCTCCACAACATGCACAGAGAACGACTCCTCTGAATCCCCCACTTCACTACGCACAGCCTCATCGATAAGACAAATATTTTGGACTTATAAAACCATGCACGCATGATGCATCGTTTCCCGGTCATAAGTTAAGGGATCGATGCAAATCAAAGTACCATATCTCGCTGCCATATCCACACAAAAAATCGTTGTACCAGAAATGAAAGGGCGTCCCTCAAACTTGAATCCACACTTTCTGCACTTTAGGTGACGAAGATAACTGCCACTGACGGGCTTGCTGCAAGCCTTATCGTCGGAGAATTGACTGATCTTGCGACAGAGCCTCTTTTAACGCCTTATTTGGCGAATATAAAAACACCTCTCCCTCCTCTACATGAATGGCCTTGCACTCCTGCAAACCCATCTGTATCAAAGCTTCCGTAATCTTCACAGTCTCCACCCTTCGTAGCGGCGTGTCAATCAAACAATGGGTGTGCCAATCTGCCTCCGATGGTCTGGCTTGAACCTTCAACATCTCCTCCTTCTCTGTCCGACCTTGATGCAATTTACTAGCAAGAAACTAATTCGGTGGAGACTTATGCATAGGATTATGCAGCCTTGCAACATCTTCACTCTCCGGATTTATAGCTCTAGGAACGACTATTTGCAACGAACCAACCCAAATTCCATTCAATTTTTTCTCCATCTCAATTATGTCTGGCAATGGAGAAAAACGAACAAATCCAAATCGACGATTGTTCCAAGCTTGATTTCGAGGCATGAACACATCCTGAATTCGTCCATACGGCCCAAACACCATCCACAAATCATCTTCTTCGCAATTTGCCTGAAAATTTGTGAAATAGTAAGAGTTTGTCGTCTCTCGGATCCTTCAAATATAGTTAGGTAGCACTCCTCGCGTTTGCTGTCTAAATTCAGTAGAATCTGAATTTTTACCCACGGGGGCTGGGGGAAATCATTTTCGTGACTTCACCTTCTCAAAACCATTCTCCATATCATCTCCAGCTTTAGGTGGGCAGTCAGAAAGGTCAGCGGAAGGGATACTCCCCGGATCGCCATGAGGATGGCTGTTCAAGGTCGCGTATTTCCCCGCATCAACTTTCTCTAGGTTGGAGTCCCAAATTGGCAGAACTCTTTATATTTTTTTTTACATTTTTTCTACCAAGGGTGTTTGATGGAGAAGTGAAGTCTTGGGGACAAGTTTGGATAAGTCGCAAGACTTGTCCTTGTGAAATGATTCGACTGGTATAAATATTTAGGCATGTTGGGTTCAAACCGCACCCTTTGGACCGAGACAAATATCCATATCAGAGTTTTCAATAGGTATGATCGAGTACTTCAAGGAGTGTCACATTGGGGGAAGAAGGATGACAAAGCAACGTGAGGTAGGAATCACGTGGTTTGCCTCTTGTCAATTGTTCTACTTGGATCCGGTTGAGTCATGCATTATTGAGAGATTTGGATAGAACCTTTTTGTATATGACTAGACATGAGTGAATTGTGAGGAATTGTGTGATATATGAAACTCAATTGTGAAATCTTATACTGAACTAGGCCCTAAGCGGTTAAAGCTGAACTGCGGAATCACGGAGTGTATTTTTCTTTCTTTATGTTCTGTCTGTTATTCTATGTGTCATTACAAACATAACGACAAATATATTTACTGTCAGTGATTTCACAATCTCAAAAGAGAAAAACAACAATAAGAAGAGAATGAGAATAAAGAGCACAAAACAAAGACTTCTTGGGAAAATAGCAAGGAGGATATTTTAGTAATTTGATGCAAATGGATGCTTTATCACTCTTCAATCTGTGCTAAACAATTGTATAAATCCAAACATAATTGGTTGAACTTAGAATCAGTCCAACCAATTACTATTTTAAGTATCAAATGTATCGTGGGTGGGATAACTCACCTAGCCTAGCGAATGATATTCATAAGTTTAGGTGGATAAAACATACATTATTCGTTGTTTTTAATAAAGCACATCACGTGGGTATTTATATAATAAATTAACGATCAAGTGTAGCAAATTACTTAATAAAATATATAGCATGTAGAGAATTCTATAAATAATAACTTATTTTTTTATAAGCCAAATTCATTATATAAAATAACATATGTACAAAGAAAAAAAATTACAAATAGAGGAAATAAGAACCAAAAATAAATTATGAAGTACTAAGAACTCATATTCCTACTAGAAGATGTCTACTGGTAATATCTTTGAGATTGATCTATCTGTTATGTCTTTCCTTTGCATTTCCCTTAGTATAGCTAATGGTGATCTGGTACATGGTTCACCTAACGTCATAGTAGATCACAAAGAATCTCAGTATTCAGATCATCGCCATCATCCGCTTTTCACCAACTATAAAGTCATGACTGTCACATTGTCAATTTCACATTGTAGGAAAATTGGTACACAGCTCAGTTATTGTTGGTGAGCTATCCCCGTAATGGTGAGGAGTAATGCTTAAGTGGACACACATATTAGATCGAACCAAAGACAAGAGTAGAACACCTTGCAGCAGTAAAGAAGTTCTTACTACCGTGATATCTATGTATTCTGGTGGGTAAAGGTCTAACCCATCTCTCTTCTTGTATTCATGTGTGTTTGAATGTTTATGCACTTGAGGTTTCTGATTTCTTGCAGCAGATTCTTTGCAGAAAGTTGGTAGTAGTTTTCCTGCTCATTTTGACTTTGTCATTGCTGTTGTTTCTGATAACTTTCTATTGTTCTTTGCTGCCTTGTCTTTATGTGACTTGTCTGATCTTTTGTTGTTCCATCACTTAAGTTGTTGTTGCACCAAAGCAGCAGACTTCCATTTGGTGTTGTCTGCGTGCACTATGATTTCCAGCTTACTATTTTACTTTCATGCATGTTGCTGGATGAATCAACTAGTCATTTAGTGAGTAAGGAAAGGTAGTGGCACTCCGGGATGTTTTTATCCACATCCAGGCATTCCTCTGCACAATCTGTGCAGTTTGATGTGCATCTGGCTCTGTACCAATAAATTTGATTTCTAACTTTCCAAGTTTGCCACATCACAGCTAGCCATATGGTTGTCTAGGCTTCTGGTACAGGTTGAGGAGGTTTGCTGGCTACGTGTAATGGTAGTCTGGGGACTCCATTTGCACTCTAAGCAGGTAAACTACTTCCTTCAAACCAGCTCTTGATTATCTCCCATACTTGTCTTATGAACCTGCATTCATGAAACACATGCTCCACTGTTTCTTGGTTAGTTTTGCACAGGCAGCAATTAACCTCCTGACCTTCAAGAATAACATTTCTCTCCTGTAACCTTTTTTGGGTTGGCAATGCATTTTGTAATAATTTCCAGGCATGGATACTAACCTTTTTCGTGTTGCCTTGTTCCAGACCATCTGTAGCTCCTCTGCTTCTTCCTCAGTAAATGGCTGCGCAGTAGCATACCTGATGTGTTGGTATGCCTCCTTCAC
This sequence comes from Pinguicula moranensis, assembly GCA_028565015.1. NCBI lineage: Eukaryota > Viridiplantae > Streptophyta > Magnoliopsida > Lamiales > Lentibulariaceae > Pinguicula > Pinguicula moranensis. The sequence continues at coordinate 14,726 of JAOWBN010000703.1, read as the reverse complement.
CATGTACTTGCCACCTGTGCTCCCTAGGAATGTACACATATCTCTTCCTTGGTGTTGAGACGTCATATCCTGTAATAAGATAGAATGTTCAGAAAAATCATTAGGCTCATTCCCCCTTAGGGTACTTCTCCAGTCCCATTGCCAGGATCATGTATTGCCTTCCCATATTCCATAATCAACCACACACATCTTCTTATTACTAGCAATGCAGTATAGTAATGGAAATCTTTCAGCTAAGGTTATATTGCCAGTCCACTTGTCCAGCCACAAACGTACTCCAACACTTTATCCCATATTAATCTTCATGTTCTGCTGAAACCAAGGTGCATTTAGGGTGTCTTGTATGCTATTCCACCACTTAGAAGCATAAGCTCTCCCCCTTTGTCTGCCCCTCCAGTTATTGGTCTGTGCTACTGGTGGTTTAAGTTCCTTTAAATTCCCCACTGCTAACACTCCTTGATCTGCGTATCTGGATCTCAATGTATTTAGTAGCAAGTTTTTTTCACCCCTGAGAATTCTGTCTCCCCATTTTCCCATCAGGGCCTCATTAAAGGCCACTAAATGTCTCTCTCCCATTCCCCCTTTGTCTATAGGTGCTGTTATCTTTCTCCAAGCCACCCAAGCCATCTTTATTTTTCTTGTGTACTTCCCCAGAAGAAGGACCTTTGCCTTCTAATCAGTTGTTTAATCACAGCGTTAGGATTTTTGTGGAGATTGAAAAAGTGAGATGGTAGTGATTCATCACATATAGTGTACATGGAGGACACTAGTACATTTAGTGAGGTACAGTTGTGTAATTAAAGAAAAACTTGTACAAAGAAATGGACACTTTTTTCTGCTCCAAGCCATTTGTGTATGCAATAGAAATTCATATTTGACTTATATTTATAACACTATTCTTAAATTCCATCATAGGAAGAATATGCTTTGTTAAAACCTTAATAGAAAAACCTTTTAGGACAAACCCTACTGAATGAAAAGAGCATAATATTCTTATTCTATAATCCGCTTTGAGATGTTGCCTCGTTAAAAACCTAGCGAAGAAAAATTACGTGGGAAAAATTATTTGCCATCTTCCTTCTCTTTGGTTCTATTACCTATTGCCTCTTGTTGTGTTTTCTTTTCAGATAGTTCTATTGACCCATATACACTCACCAAGTTTCAGTTCATTCTCCCAATACATCATCGCCATCCCACATATCTGCATCTTGAATATGTTCCTATTCTATATTCATAACAAGCCCCCAGCCATTCCAATGAATATGCTTTTGCATGCCCATTCAAAATCTGATCATACCATAATGTTTTACAAAATTCTCTTTTATGATCCTAATGTATAAGGGTTGTCAAAACTCAACGTAAAACTTTAGATAACAAGCCTAGGATGTTGGATATATACATGCTTGTTAGGTGGAACTCTACTTATATTATGTTACAGAGAGCATTAGAGTGCAAGCATCATCTTTCACAATATTTGAATTCACAAATGCATACTTCATGTCATACCCCATTAGTCTTGACATATCATGATTGTAAGATTGTTGGGAAGATTGTCTCATTCCTTGATGTTTTCTATGATACTATTGTTGCTTTGTCTAAATTTTATTACCCTATATTTCATTTAGCTATGCATAATACAAATTGCTAATAATCTTCATGCACATAAGGATGATGAAATACTTGGTGGTATTCAGACTATTGGGCTAACATTCCTTTGTTATTCATTGAATTTTATTTTAGATTCTTGATGTATCATCAAAGTAATACTCGCAGGTGCATTAATCAATGTAATATCGATGAGCTCACTACGAGGTCGAATCTCTCAAGGATTTGGTTTGCTTCTAAACCTACAGCTCGTTATCCTAATTACCTATATATAAAAATTGAAAGCAAATAAAGGATGGTTGATTGGTTGATTAGTTGATTGGTTGATTAACTAATGTTAAAGACTAAACTAACTACGAAGCTTAGCTAAGAATCTACGAGAGAGCCAGGGGATTCCTAATGTCGAAAAGGTATGGGGTTCTAGTTTCTCTACTCATATAGTGAATCGAAAGGTGTTCTAGCATGCAATCCTACAAGTGTAGATTATTGGTTCATCCTGTAAGCGTATAGAGGCATGTACGATCACAATATAATCTAAACTTACAATATTTAACTCACGCAGATGATCAAAGTGTTTGTTAAGGATTGGAAAAAGGTCAGGACTTAAACCACCTAATTTAGTCTCTAACCAATGGTGACTAACCTTGTTTAGTAAAGCTATTAAGTGTTTGATTATGATCAACCATCCACCTAATCTCTATATTGTCTACAATTGCCTTGAAAGATGATTACTAACCCAAGCCATTCATAGCTAATTGAATGGAGTACAAGAAACAATAAACAATCCCAACGACAATCTCAAATAAATAAAACATCCAATAATTCAAATATACGAGCAAGGTCCATCAAAATCCATACAAATTTGCTTAACTTAACATATTCATGGAAAGAGTAAATAATTCATTGACACATCACTAAAAATTCTATTAACATAATTAAAACAAAGTAAGTTAGAAATTCTTTCCTTCTACAAATTTACACCAAGTTGGAGAGATTGGTCCTCTACTCCTATCCCAAGTGGGTAGATCCAAAGTTTGTACGAGATAATCCTTCTTCTCTTCCTAAAGAGAAACCCTAGATCTAATTCTACAATCGAGAGAGAACGAGGAGCATAGAAGAGAGAGAAAGAGAATGATGTCTTGTGCCTCTAAAGAGAACTTATGGTTCAGGGGACTCAAATGAGTCCTATATAATGGACCGATGTGTGGTTGTCCCAGCGGCATCGGCTTCAGACACACGGGGCTTGCCTAGTGAGGTCTAAAGTTTGAATCTGGCTGGGGTCAATTTGTGGCATTGGTATCTGGATTAGTCTAGCGGGGCCCTTACGGGCCAGCTGAGATACCTGGATAGATAGTGTAGGCCCCGCACAAACCCTAAACCTAGGGGTTCGGCATTACTTTACCCCCCAAAAAAGAGTCCTATATAATGGTAGAGTAATTGAAGGGTAAAAGTGGGATTTCATGGTGTAAAAATCATAAATTGCACTATGAAATCGCACGCCCGTAAGCAATGGTGGGTTTGCGCTGACTGCTGAGAGTTCTGCTCTTTTGTACATACTTTTCTTTTTCTTTGCACATGGTCCACCTTCCATATTTTGTGGCACTTATACAGGACGAATTAGAGGGCATATGATGCCCCATTGGAAATCTCTTGAATTCTAGTTTCCAGAGAATTTTGAGCCACTCTATTTGGACTTCGACGCAGACAGATATGCTCGAACGAATGGGAGCTACCAGACTGCTTCGGGAGTCAGTGGCGCGTACGATCGTACGTTTTTTTATGACGGGCGTATGCAGAGAATTCAATGTATTTCCACTCTTAAAATGTTGCTAGGATAGGGATACATATAAGGGTATGAGCATTCGTAGTGTATGGCACTTCTTTCTCCATTTTGTCCAATTCAAGCTCGCTTTTTCTCCTCTTCGCATACTTCTTATCAAAAGCACCTGAAACACAAAATATAGGAAAACAAGTGAAATCACCAATCAAAAGAAGCTTAAAATAGGACAAAAGTGGGTTAGAAAGACCTTGATTAATTGGTTTAAAATCAACTCATTAATCCTCAAGCAAAGTTGAAAGTTTTTGGTGGAACGGTGACTCAAATCAGTAAGTAGTTGGACTTAGATTATAAGAAAGTTGCTACTAATGTCAAAACGTCTTTGTATGAAGTGTATAACAAGTACGAGGCCAAGTTTGGAAGCTTGAGGGCTCTTCCACCAACACCCAACATAAAGCATGTATTGGCTTGGGAATTGCGTGATCGCTCATCATCGAGTTCACGAATGGCTACAAGTGAGGACGGACAATACCTAGATCTAAAGACTTATCCTCATACAGATTTTCAAGTGTGTGATGACTCGGAGATACAAGACTTGACCTTTTGCAATGGTGGCAAAGACACAAGGTCAAATACTTGATGCTTTCCTAGATGGCAAAGAATGTCTAGACCATTCTGGGTTTCCCCATTTTATCGAAATCCGCCTTTAGCATGAGAAAGATTGTGGAAGAAAGAATGACAAGATTAACTCCAAAGATGATGGAGATCCTAACCTTGATTAAGGATTAGGAACTTGGAAATGAAAAAAATCAAGCTTCAACGAAAAAGACAGTCCTATTGACTATGACTTCGACGAAAAAGACAGTCCTATTCTTCCTTAGCCCTTAAACACCCTTAGTTTAAGTTATGACTATCTGGTATTATTAATGCATGCAACGTCTATTTTAATTATTTTCTTTGAAGACTTGTAGGATGATGTAATTGTAATGCTATGATATTTTTAGTAATAATCCTTTCTTAAAACATTGTCTCATTTATTACATCATTTGAACTGTGTTTTTCATCCCATACCCAACCATCTGAAACTTTTATCTCCCACGAACTGTAAAAAGCCTTAAATCCCCTGATCCAATTGTCGAATTCGCCTGCATTCGTGTCATGTCCTCGTGGCTTTTCCTGCTGAGTCTATTACCTGCGTGTTCTCACATGGTCTCCTCTCGCCAACCTTTGAGCCGCGTCATCAAATTCATGCCACGTGTCAGTACTTTCTCAATCTCGGGCATCACACAATAGATAAGTTTTATATATATTTCACTGCCTTCGGTCCATCATAAGATCATCGGAGAAAGAATTGTAACTTATGGCGTCCGGTCAGGAGCGAGAAGAACTCGATGCCAGGGCACGCCAAGGGGAAACGGTCGTCCCTGGCGGCACCGGCGGCAAAAGCCTCGAAGCTCAGGAGCATCTGGCGGAAGGTTGGTGGTTCCCATGATTTATGCTGTTACTAATTGTGAGTTAAGTTTTTCTCTTTTCCTTAATTGTAGGCCGCAGCAGAGGAGGCCAGACCCGACGTGATCAGCTTGGTACGGAAGGGTACCAGGAGCTTGGTAGCCGTGGCGGTCAGACCCGGAAGGAACAGCTTGGACGAGAAGGATATCAGGAGATGGGCAGAAAGGGCGGTCTCAGCACAATGGAAAAATCCGGTGGTGAGCGGGCGGAGGAGGAAGGGATTGAGATCGATGAATCAAAATTCAGGACGAATAATTAGGAGGAGTGGACAGTGGGGGGTGATTTTCAGACTTGTGGTTTTGTACTGGACTTCAGTTGCTTCACAAAGTGAATAAAACCTCGCTTCTGTTGGGTTTAGGTTTTGAATGATATATATACCCTAATAAAAAGCATACAGATTATTAGTACTGTGGAGATGGGATCCGTGATTAAAATTTACATCCAAAAAAGAGTATTTTTTAAATTAATGAAATATTATCTCGAAATTCTGGATAGAAAAAACTGGTTTCCAGGGATCCTTTGAGAGATCAAATGATTCTATCCATAAGTCAAGTGGCTAGTTATTTGATTCGCAATTGGATTCTAGGATGTACACCGTTTTGTCAATAATGAAAAATCAATTTTTAATTTTTATTTCTAAGCTCATTGTACGTTTATATTAATTGGCTTAAAATAAGGTTTAGTAAAAACACGGTGAGTGAGGAATGATACTTATTTTTTATAAAGTTTACGTAAATTATTATATTTGATTAAATTGTTTTATTTCGGTGTGATAAAATAAAATGATTGTATGAGGTGACCGACAAATAACAGAATGCATAGAATCAGTTGTCTGTCTTCTCAATAATATTCTCCCATAAATTTGCCATGGTCGTATTTTGACAGGAGGATCTGGTTCCATAAATCATTCTTTTGAGTTTGTAAACCATTTGCCCAAGAGGGACATGTTGATACCTTTCAGCAAACTCCCTTTACACCTTTTTCAAGCACGTTTGTCTCCAGCTATCCATTCTATATTATTTTCCCATAGAAAGTTCCTTTGTGGTTCGGGGATAGATATTCCTACCTGTTTAGGGATCTTGTAACTGATTTAATGTTGAAAGATACAATTGATTACGAGTGTTTAACGGTGGTGGCGATGTGGGTAGTCGATTTTGTTATTGTTAGTTACCCGTTATCGTCACTATCTTTATCTTTATTTTGTGGTAATGGTGATGGTAGTGGAGCCTTGCATCGTTATTTTTTAAAAAAATATATAAAAAATTAATAATAATATTTTTTTTTATCTTTTGGCCTAAAAATAATAATAAAATGTATTAGGTGACAGGATCACCATTGTTTAGCGAAGGTGCACCGATAGCGTCCACGGAAATTCTTTCCGTAGAGAGCCCTACTATTGAGATGGAATAAAATTCTTCTATTATTCTCTCATAACTTTTTATCTTATTTTATTAAAAAAAAATTAGTAATCCAAATTTTCATTAATGAAAGAATATGTACACTTTCTTACAAGAGATATGAAAGTATGAAAGAGCGCAAACGAAAATACAAAAAGCACACAGATCATAGGTCTTCTCATGGGATAAGATGTCGTGGCGTATTCCACAACATTGATCAAGTGGCAGTCAGCTATGCAGACTGCCATGTAATGGCTACAGGAGTCTTTACAGTACCAGAAAAATCAGCTCTGCTTCCACACCTTATAATATCAAGTCATGAGATTGTTGATATAATCCAATAAGCAAATACTTAATGGCTATAGCATTATTGATTTGCTGACATTCAACTATGAGGGAAACCATACAAAGTATGTTAGTAGGAGTCTTTACCGTAATAGTTGATATTGCTCAGCTTGTTAACCTTATAGCATCGTAGTAGTTTGATTGCTACACAACCCATCGCACCCATCTTTTACATATTACTTTAGGAGCATCACATGTCTGATTTGGCCAGCTTAGTGTTTGTAGTATGCTTCAAGCGCCTACTTCTTGTTACATCTTGCTACCTTGGCCATGACAATTTTTGGCTCAGTGTGGAGTTAGCGGGTTGACTTGAAAGATCAAAAGTAATCAAATGGGCTTGTATTGTTGTTCCTCCTAATCATCTACCTTCTTCTTGTTACATTGGCTTCTTGGTCAAGAAAGAATCTAATCTTTTCAACTGGCAGCAGCTAGGAAGGCTACTGCCATCAGTGGGAATGGTGTCGTTCTACCACTGCTAATAACATATCAGCAGAGAAGTAGTACATCAATGAGGGTAATGTTGAAGCCTGCTTGGTAACTGTACAAGGGAGTATACATTGGTGAAATTTGTGGTATGGTAACATTGATCCAACGCAGTAGCTATGTAGGTTTTTCCCAGTTAAACACTAGTGATGACAGAATTCATAGGTGTACGACATAGATGCCCCACACCTCATTCTGCCTACCTAGTAGCTACTGGCCATTAGATTGTTACCAGGATGAACAATACCTGCTCGGTTGATTGACATGCTTAGTTTCCGCGGTGCTCCTTTGAACCTGTTAAGAGGGGAAGCGCAAACGAGCATGTGGTTGCAATAACCAGTCAGAGAAACTGTAGGGAAACAATTTAGGCTATTTCTTCGCTTTCACCCACTGCCAGAAATCTCTTAAAATGCCATGGAATAATAGGGGAATTCGGGGTACTGAGGCAGTGAAGTGGGGTTTGTTTGTTTCTTTCCTTATGGACCAAATCATGGATAACCATATGGAGTTCCATGCTGCCAAATTGACACCTTTGAGGTGTAGAGTCAGAGAACTCCAGCAGGTGGGAACCACAGTTCCACTTGAGACAGCAGCTATTGATAGCCAAGAGGCTAAGTCATGCCACAGCTTACCGGGGAAAGCACATTCAGGAAAAAAAGGTGGATTACTGTCTCCTCTGCAGAATGACACAATGGGCTAGCTGTTTCAAGGCCAGCAACAATTATGTTTCTATCATGTAAAACAACTTTAGTAGGCACTGCGTTTTGTATTAACTTTCAAGCACGGATGCAAACTTTTTTAGGTGCAAAAGTGTTCCAAATGTGCTTAGAAGCTGCTATGTGAGATGAAATAATGGATCTATATGCATCTCTGACTGAGTATGTCCCATTTCTACTGAGATTGTAGTCATATTTATCATTGATTGTAGCTTGGGGAGATATGCTCTGTAGTAACATACCCAGATCTCCAGATCAGGTTGTTCAAATAGAAGGATTGCTCTTCTCCACCTCCAGTGCCAGATCCAGCTACCATTATCCCAACTGCCCGCATCAGCAACAGAAATATCCTGGCACAACTCATTTCTAAACAATCTTGGATAGCTAGTTGATAGTAGAGTGTTGTTCAGCCATTTGTCTGTGCAGAGTTTGATGCATCTGCCATTACCTACCTGCAGGGATATATTGGCTCTAAACCAATTGCAGTTTAGACTCTGCTGAAGGTAGATCCAGGGATAGGCGATATGCATCTGACTGGTGGCTTAAACTCTAAATCCTGCTATATATAGGGAAGTGTTGCCACCATATTTAGAGAATAAGATAGAAGAAGCTAGAGAGGATTCCTGGTGAAGAATCTGCAAACCCCATTTCCCTAACTTAGCCGAGTTAAAAGCAAAGAGACATCTTGCTCCTAAACCTCCCTGAGCCACCCCTGTGGTGATTTTTTTCCATGAGATCAAACATGTTTTTCTCTTATTTTTTGTGTTGCCCCAAAATAAATCCCTCTGTATGCCAGTCAGTTTCTTGATGATGTTCTTTGGGGCACTTAAGCAAAAAAAATGAGAAGACAAAGCTGCCAAGACAGCATTCAAAAGATTTAACTTTCCACCTGAAGACAACCACTTGTGCTCCCAAGATGACAAGGCATTGCTGAATTTATCAGTTATTCTTCGCCAGGCCTCAAGATTCCTCATGCGTGGTCCACTGGAAGTCCTAAATATCTGAAAGGGACTTATGCTGACTGACAGTTTAAATAGGCGACCATATCCTCTAAAACATGATGCTGCACATTAATACCAATCAATTTGCTTTTGTCATAATTGATTCTGAGGCCTGATACAAGCTCAAAGTTGAGCAAAATGGCCTTAAAAACTTGCACCGAGTTCAAGTCAGCCTGTCCAAGGATGATAGTATCGTCAGCAAATTGCAAGTGTGATACCATCACCTTTTTTCTACCAATGTAGAGGCCAGTGAAGAGTTGCAGCTCTATTGCTTTTCTGATCATTACGGACATCCCTTCTGTAGCTAAGAGAAAGAGGAAAGGAGAAAGGAGATCTCCTTTCCTAATGCCACAAGTGGGTAAAAATTCCCTTGTAAGGCTACCATTAACAAGAATGGAGGTTTAGGAAGATTCAAGGAACCCTCTTACCCACGACTACCAGCATTGAGGGAAATTCATGAGATTCATAATGTGCAGCAAATATTTCCAGTTAAGGGTGTCAAAGGCCTTGTCAAAGTCCACATTAAAGATGAGAGATGGTTGTTTTATCTTTTTCATTTCATCCACAACCTCATTGATCACAACTACACTGTCTATGAGTCTCCTACCTCTTATGAAAGTTGATTGAGTGTGATTAACTAGGCTGCCCACCACATTCCGCATCCTATTGGCAAGTACTTTAGATATAATCTTTGCCATGCTCCCAATTAAAGTAATATGTCTATAATCTTGGATATGCAGGGGGTAGTAGCCTTTACCAGCAAAGCAATATGTGAGGCATTGCATCCTTTATTTAAACTGTCAGTCCTATAAAATTCATGCAGCAGTTGAAAAATATCAACTTTCATATATGCAGAAAGTGCTTGGTAAAGCCAAAGTTTAGTCCATCAGGCCCCAGACTCTTGTTACTCCCACAATCAACTATTGCTGCCAAAATTTCAATTTTAGAGAAGGAGCTCTGCAGGAGCATTTTATCAGACTGAGCAAGTGATCTGAGCCTGAGACCAAATCTTGGCCTGTGGGATACTTTCTCAATAAACCTATCCTTAAAGTGTTGAAGAAAGCAATTCTTGATGAGATCAGCGTCATCCATCCACCAGAGCCCTCCCAGACACCATTAATCGTGTTAGTATGCCTTGATTTCCTGATATTGTTGTGGAAGATGATGTGTTCTCATCACCCATTTGTATCTATTGAATCCGAGATTTCCTTCTTTGAAATATTGTCCAACTGTGATTGCAAATTAGCTAACATCTGTTGGTCAATAGTTTTAACTTTTATCAAATTGATTCCCTATATATTACAATAGGTTGCACATTTTTTAAATTGTCAACATCAGAAAAATAAAATGACCTGTGGTTACACTACTAAATAGCTTAAGGTATGAACTAATAAAAGGCCAAGGCATCAAATGTAACGTTTCTTTGAATATCTATATTACTTTGTTCGTTTCATTTATTTAGAAAAAATTGGGCAAGGGTATATTATATTTCTATCTATATGTACGTGAGTTTACCTCGTCAAACGAATTGTATTCGTTGATTAACCCCATCGAATAAAATGCGAGTTTATGCGCTGTTGAATAAGAATGGTCGTTTTTCAACATTCTTCTTCAACTTGTCTCAGAACAAGAGTCACTATTTTCAAACATCGTATAAAGTAGAGGTGACTGGTTAACCAAATTGACAGCTTTAGTTTACTAATTGCTGGTTCAATGTTTTATTTATTTTTCAATAGAAATCACAACTATTAGTAGTCAATTAGTTGACTGCTCATGGTTAACTGGCCATTGGTTCACTCCGACATAGTTCTGGTACGGTTTCGATAGAATTTATTTGACATTTCAATTAATGATTCAATACGGTTATTTTCATTGTATTTTAAATTTCAAAAATTATATTATTTTTTTTTTACCATATAAATATAAAATTTTATATAACAACTATTAATCTATACCTATACATATGATATTATACTTATATGAAATATATATAAAACTATATATAAATATAAATTATAAACTATATATAATTATGTATATATAACTATAAAAGAGGGAAAATGAATAACCATTTATAATTAAGCAGCCTACATATTATTTATGTATATATTTTTTTTGATAATTATTATTTATGTATACTTATACAAATAAATTAATCAAAACCCACGTAGTTCTTGTAAAATATGAAACGCTTACCTTAATTTCCTATTGGCTACTTGGTTGTTGATCAATCCAACTCGTTTGGACTTGTTGTTGTATTTGTACTTGCCATATCTGTTTCTCATGTGTCGAATGGGTCGACTCTTATTTTTTATGTTAATGTTATTGATTTCTATTTTCCGTTACTATCCAATCATTCAAGCATATTTGAAATTCCATGTTGGCCGGATTCATTGATGCACGATGATCGTCTAATATAAAAACCTCCCTTACTAAATACTATACGATAATTATAGAAATCGAACATGCTAAAACTTTTTTTGCCATAGTTGATGACACCGAAAAAGCTTATTTTTTGTCCCTCCACCAATCAAGAATATCAAAATGCATATTGAATGATTCATCATCATTACCTGTCTGAGTAATCTCAAAAGTAGTTGTTCAATAAGAATAAAGTTCCATGAAGGTGGAACTTGATGAAGATCTAGACCATGTTTTTTTATATTTGTTTCATTATATTTTGCATTCTTCATACTATTGCTCCACTAGGATCACTACCACTACCACTACCACTACCACGAGAAATTTGGCTATAATCTCGACTTTAAACACTAATATACAAATGTGCTTCATATTTTAAATACAAATCATTTAACAAACTCGTAATCTCTCCAAATATGCTATAACCGATGATGAGTATACCATACACAATAAATCAATTTTAATAATCTTCTAATGATGTTCTTAAATCTTCTAGTTTAATTTGTGGGTCTAAAACAATGGCAATAAGATTAAGTTGTGGTATATGAAGTAGTTATTTACACTATTTTTCTTCAATAACATCTAAGTAACCACTTAAATTAGTTTCACTTTCAAAACATGAAAAACTTTTTCCAACACTAACACAAACTGGAAAAATAAGGTGTGAAGTGAGTTTATATACATATGACAATAGTTTGTATAATCATTAAAATACTTTAACAATTTTTAAAGTTTTTCGCATTCATTGAAATGGTAAGGATATAAAAATATATTTGAAAATCTATTATTAACAAAACTACACAATAATTCTTTATAAGCCACAATTGATTGAAGTAGAGCGTAAGTAGGGTTTCAACGAGTTTTCACATCAAATGAAAATTTTGTAGACCTAAAATTGTAATGCTTGCAAAATGCAAACCACTCTTTCATTATCTTTGGTTTACTTGCCAAAAATTTGACAAGTTATTCTCATGTAACTATGAGTTCCAAAATGATCGGACCATATTGCAACATGAAGATATTACACACACGGGTTTCAAGCTTGATTTTTAAGCCCGGCATGCGCACATTTTATAAAACAGGCAGGTATTACACGCACTTGTTCTAAAAAAAATGGCCCGCCCGCTCGCCCGTTTTTATGCGAACAGTTTAAATATGTTTGCACATTTTTTCCGTGCGCATCATGCCTAACCATTTGCACGTACACGTTTGTCTGTCTCTAGTTTGCTACGACGATCACACGAAGAAGAATAAGTTGAACTTGGATTTGGAACGACTTCCTCATCATCTGTAACAGGAGGATGAGGTATTTCTCGCATTTCTTAAACAATGCCATATTCCACATCAAAAAGATAATCATCAATATTGAAATAATATCGTTGAAATCATCAAGTTTTGGGGATGAAAAAGAAGAAATATGTTTCTTCAACATCATTTTCGATAAAATATCAAACTTGAGATAAAAATTGCAATATTGATAAATAAAGAATGGGCCAAATATAATATAAAAATGAAAATTTCTTTTAACATAAAAATTGGTTAACTGGTGGTTATCTGGTTCTAGTTAAGCGTAGGTTCAAACTACTATTTTTTTATCAATTTTTTTTAGTATTAAATTGTTTGGTAAATCGTCCAACGGTTATGGTTTTCAAGGGGGATGAATCATAACCAAACCGCAACACTATGATTCACCGGAACTACCGATTCACTAAATTGTCAATTCATTGAACCGACAATCTGATTCCAGTTCGACGGTTCACGGTTTATTTTGGGTAGCACTAGTATAAAGATGATATCAGAAGAAGGTACAACCACTCTCTCTCCCCCTACTACACAACCAGTTCGATATCCAATGTGACAATATTGTATACATTGTTTATATCTCCGAAGAATCAACTGATCATCTCGTTGATAACATACAGGAGTTTGTTGGAGATCAGGGCAAAGATAAAGTGTTTTCCCTATGTATACTGACTGTCTAGATTGGACAACTTCGGCATTGAAAAGTCAAAATCATACTAATAATCGGTGCTCGATAATGGAGTGGCAGAAAAAACAATAATCAGAGGCACAATCCCAAATAATCCCGTTGAATTTAGTTGATTTTTCTCTTATGCAGGACCCCATTCGTGAATCCATATGCTACTCACTAAAAGTACAGATGAAGTTGAGTCATCCCAATATCAGTATCTTACAGTTGGATTCTCGAAGAGGAAGGGTTACAATGCTCAGAAAAATCAAGGGCCATATGGATACAATCTAAATGTTATCCACTAATTTTGGCCTTTTTTAAAAGATGATTTCATTAACTTCATTAAGAATTATAGAAAAATGATATAGCGCATGAAAAAGTGCCGCACGAATCCCACGAAAGCGCCAAAAATGACCATTTTATCCTCGTGTTGAACACCGCGCCAGTGTTTAACACAGTGGCAAAATGGTCATTTCGCCCCATACGTGGGATTCGTGTGGCACTTTCTTCGTGCGCTGTATAATTTCTGAGAATTATACCACTCCAGTATATTATCAACATTGATGAGTTTTTCTTTAAAACTCTCCAACCTAGAGGCAACAACCCTACCTCACCATGAATTTAAACCTATCTCTCTTATTGGCCAAGATCCTTTCTATCAGATTGGGTATAGTTATATCCTCAGTCATTTCAATATCTCAATCTGGCTTTATAAAAGAGAGATACATTGGGGATAGTGTCCTGCATTAATGAAGTCATCCACTTGGTTAAGAAAGCCAATTCTAAATGCACACTCTTCGAAGTATACTTATAGAAAGCCTTTGATTCAGTATAATAGCACTATCTAATACAAATGATGACATTGATGGGATTCACAGTTAAATTCAGGGCCTTGATCTATGCTTGCATCAGCTTAGCTTCACTTTTTACCTTAGTGCATGACTCTGCAGTTTCACCCTCAGTAAGGCCTAAGACAAGGGCATCCCCTATCTCCTTATCTATTTCTAATAATAATCAAATGCATTAATTTATTTCTTAGAAGAGCAATTGAGATGTAGCTCTACTAAGGATTTCCAGTGGGATCTTAGCATATTAGTCTTCTCCAATATGCTGATGATACCCTTATATTTTTGGCAATGACAGTGATTCTGGTATCACTACTATCAGAAGTATCTTAAGGTGGCTAAAATAGTTTCTGAGCTAAGAGTTAATATCCATAAGATCGAATTGTTTGCACTAAATACACCTAATGCAAAATTGCAAAATTTGGCTTCCCTACTTGCTACCAAGTTGGAAATTTCACAACAAAAATATTGGGATAGCCTCTAGTAGGCAATCATAAGAGAATAGCTTTGTGGGATCCGGAGATCAATACTATTGAGAGGTGGCTGAAACTGTATGGGCCCGTTTACTAGTAATCCCGTCATGGGAATTAACAAGGAATTGTTATCGGAATTGTACACCAAATGGTGGAATTGGACAGAGATGGAATTGAGCCCA
>JAOWBN010000681.1:0-11391 GCA_028565015.1 Pinguicula moranensis | reverse complement strand
GTGGCATCATTTGAGACAAAGCATCATTGAAAGCAAGTCTCTCTACACAAACTACAGTAGAAATCAAGTTTTTCCTTGGAGTTGGACATCACTGTTTAGAGGTAGGGGAGGGGTTCGAATTTTATTTTCAAAAAACAATTTTAATAATAAAATAATAATAATAATAATAATAATAAACTATAGTCCTGTCATCCTGTGCCCTAAAAAGGTTGGCCTAGATCGTCCCGTAATAAAAATGGATCGTGTCGGGCCCTCTTATTATCTATAAATAGGCATGCTAAGCTAGATTTTTCAGTATGGCTACCCGTCACGGGCGAGTTTGCCTACCTCTAGACACTGAATCTCATTTGCCTAATTCATTTTCTTCAAAAAACAATTATAATGATAATAAAATATAAGTAATAAAAAACGATGGGCCCATACCCTAAATGGGTTGGCCTGGATTGAACCGTACTAAAAAAATGGGCCGTGACAGGCTGTTGGGATGAATTTTTCAGCCCGATAAACCGTGACGAGTGGGTTGGCCTATCTATAGGCACACTGGTTTAGGGTTTGAATTTACATAGAACAAAATAACGAAAATTGTATTTTGCAGGATTTAAACCCAAATCAATTTTATTAAGTTAGCAGCTCACTTAATCATTGGTATACCAATATTGTGACGTTTATTTTAACGATTTTATCCTAACTAAATGCATTTCCTTTCCTTAAGTTGAAAATGAACATACCATATATCCCACACAGATTTCACACAAAATACTTCTCTCACTTGATGCCTATAAATACTACAATTCCTTTCTCATCTTCCTTAAATTCTATTTTTCAACTTTATTAGATAGAAAAATAATTTTATTCAGTATTTTTTTAAAAATTATAATATATTTACAATATTAATTAAATATTTTTTTATTTTCTTGTGTAAACGGATCTAAATTGGCTTACCTGGCACTGCCAGTTTTAGTAGTTAGTAGCGTGTTAGTTTTGTCTGACCCATTTTCTAAAACATGGAAACATGCACCGCCCATTTTTAAAAAATGATTGGTCCGTGACTCAAAAGCATGCATGTTAATCCATAAGTCACTCGTTTGTCGACCTTTACTCAGTAGATAATTTAAACATAGTTATTGTTAATTTCAGTGTATATATATATCATTTTTTTTTTCACGAGGAGCAAAATGGCCATGTGCACTGTTTGGAACATTTTTTTAATCATGACGTTGTAGAATGGAAAATCAAATTTATTTCATCATTTGATTTCGGTTGTTTCAATTTCAGATTTTTTTGTGTTTCTATCTTATGTCTATGGTTAACTCTCAAGTGAAGTTAAGCCTGTGGGTTGTCGAGCACCTGACCTTGCGGTTTGTCCAGAGGTCAGGAGTTCGAATCCCTCACATATAATTGTGGTTCACAATACGTCAAGGCCACGATCGCGGGTCTGAATATACTTCTCTTCAGCTCGAGATTTAAATGGTCCATGACTGGGCGTCGTTAGAGCATTGCCTCGAGGATATAATCGAGTATTCATTCGAGTCCCGGATATCTCAGATATAAAAAAAAAAAAAAAAAAACTCTCAAGTGAAGTCAGAAATGAAGCATGTGACCCTGTTGCTTAATGGTCATCTGCGCCGGGGCCTGAACCAAGGAGATTCGTCCGTAGACTACGCCACCAACAATTTTCTAGCCACTTTCGCCTGCGCTGATCGGTTCCGTACGGGATTTTGATACGATTCTGCAATGGTAGGGAGTTTGTTCAGTTTCTTTAATTTTCCTAGTCTTATTTAGGTTCTTGCTGGTTTGTTTTACTTTAGGTCTTCAATTTTGAACGTGTGAGTTTTAGTTGGCGTAGAATCTTTACACGGTGTTGATGGTTTGTTTTATTTTAGGTCTTCAATTTTGAACCTGTGAGTTTGAGTTGGCTTTACACGGTGTTGAATTTTTCGGGTAATATAAAATTTCCCCCTTCAATGCCTATTGTTGTGCTTGTCAAGGCTCTAGAGATTCTACACAATATGTTCAATGATCATAATACAAAGCCTATACTTTTGGGTACTTTATTTCAGGGACAACATATCTCCTTCTCTCAGCAAATTCAGCACGTAATAGACACGTATCAGCAGTTCACCCTCACCATGGGAGAGGAAGCCATAAAATCTGTGATTATATTCATTACCCTCACAAGAGTTAGAAAGGTTAGATTTTGTGGCTTCCTCTCTCATGGAGTTTCAACCAATTCCTGGCATAGTCGATGAAACTACAAATTAAGGTGATGAAATCCATGTTTCTCTTCTATCTTTCTAAGGCAAAATAGGAAGTCGTCTGATAATGGGGACTGCATTCAGTTCGTAGACGACATGATTATTGAGTTTAATCATGCCATGAGGTTCATTGTAGACGAGCTTAATAAGGAACTAGTTGGGGCTCAATTAGTTTTCTGTGATGCTTACGAAGGATCCATGGACATAACAGGAATCATGACCATATGGTGATAATCTTGGCTCCTCTTCATTTTAAAACAGAAACCTTAGGTTTGACAACAAATTCATGTTGCATTTCCAGGATTCATTGACATGAATGATGCATGCAGTGGCCTTGGAAACTACAGAGGCTGGATTATGTGCATTTCTTCTGACATGGCTTGTGGCAATGCTTCTGATCATATTTGGTGGGACCAGTTTCATCCCACAGCATATGTGAATGAAATCCTTGTGGCATTCCTTATTACTTGTGGCTATACGGGAGCAAGAATGGGGAATGTATTCGGTTGGTAAACAACATCGAGAAGTCTATTCCGGCTCCAACACGTTCCCTACTACTCTGTTGTTTATCGATCGAATACATGCCTAATTCTTGGTCCCCGGAGAAAAAGAAGAAAACAAGATGACAATAAGAGAAGAAAAATGATGGCAGCATTTGAGATAGAGCATCAGAGAAAGTAAGTCTCTCTACAAAAACAAGGTGAGAAACCAAGTTTTTCTATCTGGCATCATTGTTAACTCATCATGTTCTTATTCTGTGGCTAGGGGCTTCTGCATGATACTTCAATCTAACCATGATTCTGATATAATAATAATGCATATACTTCTGCTGTCTGGATACCTAACTTTTCTCTTGTTTCAAAAAAAAAAACTTGCTGTTTACTAAGTTCTTTGAGTTTGAACTTAAGATTTCTTTTGGCCAATGACTTCTACTTTTGGCATGTTTTGCGTGCTTTCATTTTCGTTTTGCTTCAATGTACGTTGGGAACCTCTAGTTTCCAGGTAGTATTAAGCAGCTACTGACTACTTGATTTTGGATTTCTTTTCTTAAAGCCCATGCATCTGCTAACTGGTTCTATTTGCTACAGACTTTGAAGTTGTCTGCTCCTCTGGCAACTGGACTCATATTGGTCTCAGCTAATATATATGTTCAAGACATTGCACCTTTACCTACCTACGTAATTCTTTCTGAATTTACTAATGAGACCAATAGATATTCATGTTCAACAATTGGTTCTATTGTGATGACTCCACTTCTCACTAAGCTCTTGGCAGGGCAACTCGTCCCAGTTGATGCAGCAGTAAGTACCTACATTCATTTTTATTTATGCTGAAGATTACTCTATCCAGTTCGTGAAAAGTACAATATTCTCTATATCAGGGACTACAGGAACTCACGGTAGATGCTTTTAAGTTGCTTCTATTACCACCAAACCAATCTTCATTCTAGCATTATTGTCTAAGTTGATGACATGTCTCTGGACTGAAAATCATGTAACTTGCTTGAACTGGAACCCACTTTTTGTCCTTCACCATGGCCTAGCTATCAGCACTTTTCAGGTTGAACCATAATTGGAGGCAGGGTTTGCAGAATTTGAATTACCATCCTTTGTCTCAGCTGAATCAGTTTCTGTCTCTGAACATTTCTCTATTGCACAGTCCTGGCAAATGAGTTCTTTCCAAAGAAAATAATCACGATTACACCATTAATTGGGGTTATCCTCACATCCCTACTACTCTGTGCAAGTCCTACTGAATTATTACACGATTTATTAAGGTACAGATGATGGTTTTCATGCCCTCTGCTAGATATCTTTTCTTGGGATATTATCTTCACCAAAAACTCACTATTTTCTTGTTCAGATTGGGCAAGTTGGAGATGTCCGCACAGTTGCTGCTCCCAGTGGCCTCCCTTAGAAGATGGATTTCTGGTGCTTGGGAGATGTTTGCTGAACAAATCCATTAAGAATTCTGGTATTTTTGTAATGTCTCTTTTATTTGCTCACACGTTCATAGATCACACTAGAAGCAGAATCACAATTGACGTCAAACTGGAAAGGAAAACATTACACTGGATCGGATTATTTAGTTATTTGCATTTTTCACACAACACAAACACTGTGACCGCACGAGGAGAAGTCGGGAGTATTCGCTCTAGCAGCTAGCCTAGCCGGTAATGTCAATGGCCTTGACCTCCGGCTGCTTCACCTCCTCCTTGGGCACCGTGACAGTCAGCACTCCGTTCTCCATTCCCGCCCTCACCTGGTTCAACTTCGCATTCTCAGGCAACCTGAAGCGGCGGAGGAACTTGCCGCTGCTTCTCTCCACGCGGTGCCACCTATCATTCTTCTCCTCCTGCTCTTTGCTCCTCTCGCCACTGATCTGCAGGATGGATCCGTCCTCCACCTCCACTTTCACTTCCTCCTTTTTCAGGCCGGGAACGTCAACCTTGAAGACGTGTGCCTCAGGGGTCTCCTTCCAGTCGATGCGAGCGTTTGCGATAGCGGTGGTCTCCCTGGCGGACGATGGCAGGTTGGCGGCGGAGAGAGGGAATCCCTCGAATGGATCCCATAAGTCGAGAGAGAATGGATCGAAGACGTTGCTACGGCGGTTGCCAAAGAAACTTGAGATCAAAGACATTTTTGCTTGCTGAAACGAAGGAAGATCTGACGATTTAGATGATCAATGAACAACTCAACTGGAATCCTTAATAGCAATTTATACCAGTGTGGAGAACAATAAAGCACTTTCAGGCAATATCTAGAATCCTCCAGTTTCTGTTTAGAAGTTTCTCGATGCAGCTCGTGAATTCCAACTCCAGTTTCCATTTTGTTGTATTTTATTTTTAAATAATTACTCTTCCAGTTAAATAATATATTATAATTAACAAAAAAAGAATATGAAATAACATTGATTTTAGTCTTCTCGAATATAAAATAGTACTTTTAGTCATGTAGGAGTTTAGCTTTGGTAACTATTGATTCTTTAAACAATTTTTACTTATGATAAATAAAAATATTATAAAATTATAACATATTAGACATTAGTGATTAAAAAACAGAAAAACAAAAAACAAATGAATAATAAGTAATTGAAATAAAAAGAAAACAACGACCACAGATGAAATGACAAAAAAAAGTACTGAACAAATAATAAAATAAGCAGAAATAAAAAATAAAATAACTAGATAAATAGAACAGTTCTGCAATCGAAACCAGACCAGACCACCATTGGCGCACACCAGAGGGCATCATGTGCTCGAAGGGGAGCGCAACAGCGCACCGGGGATGCTGCAAGTACACGCATTTCTGGGTATGCGGGCGGCCTAATAATAAAATTCTTTGCTATCGAATATGTTATGCCTTGAACTTGCTTAATTCTGAATCCAATTGGATCAATTATAAACTAAACTGAAATGTAACAAACACCAGACTTTTTACCGAGGTTCCACTGGCTCAGTCCTCGTTGCAATCACTCTTACTTTGAATCTTTGATACAAGTACACTTGTTCACCTCAACCTTGAGTGCTGATGCTAAAAAATCGAAAGTATAATCTACCCCCAAACCTGAGATCTAGTCGCACCTGAACAACTAAGATTGCTACTCTTACAGAATGCACTCACTAATCTTTCTTTGCTCAACTCACAAAAGAATCAAGATCATGAAGATAGTTGCTCCAGAGCATGAACTCGAAAGAAGAAGATGATCACTTGCAAAAGATAGAAAAAGTATTGCCTGATGTGTCAAGCATATAAAGTCTTCATGTTCTAATCTCCACCTTCCACTTTAAGTAATGATCAACGGTCGCTGATCTGCCACGTGCCCATCACAACTTCACTTGATGCTTCACATATATCACACATTCTCCACATTAAAGCCTCAAGTGACTTCATTTCCTTCATCTAGTAGCTGTAGTTCACTGTCTTTCCTCACTTCATCGCTCCAGCCCCTTGCTTGTTACTCAATGGGTAAGAGATTTTTGCAGTGTCTGAACTTTGTCTTAGTCACTACCTTAGTCCTAAAATCTTTTGGTTTGTCTGCTATTGGTACCTTCTCCACCTTGACTGTCCCTGCTGCTATCTCATCTAAGAAGTAGTGGAATCTGATGTCTAAATGTTTGGTTCTCTCGTGATGCACTGGATTCTTGGACAGGTAGAGGGCACTATGTGAAAATAGTAGCTCGATTATGTAGCACTTCAACTTCTTCAAAGATCCCTTGAAGCCAAACAACTTCCTTCAAACAATCTATGATTGCTATGTACTCTGCTTCAATACTAGAAAGAGCCACCATAAGTTGCAACTGTGACTTTCAGCTGATGCAATTTCCTCCCAACAAGAAATAGAATGATGTAGTGGATTTCCTGGTATCTCGGTCTCCTGTAAAATTTGAATCTACAAACCCTTTTAGATTCAAACTATAACTCTTTTTCCACAATTCAAGCCTACATTGGTCGTGCCCTTGATGTACCTTAAGGTTCATTTCAGAGTTGTTCAGTGATCTTGGCCAGGATCAGACATAATAATGAAATGACAAAAGAGATATCGGGTCTACTAGTTATCATTGTGTACTTCATAGATCCCAACACGATAGAGTAAGGAATAGATCTCATCTTGTCACGCTCTGTTTCATCTTTTAGGGATTGATCTTACTTAGTTTAAAATATCCTGCCAATGGCATTGCCACTAGTTTGCTATCCTGCATTTGAAACATTTTAACCAACCTTTGCAAATAAGCAGTCTGATGTATCTTTAATGAACATCTATCTCTATCTTTTATTATTTCCATTTTAAGGATTTTCTTAGCTTCCCTAAGTCTTCCATGTCAAAGGCTGCATCTAGTTTCACTTTAAATTCTTTAATCCTTGTTTTGGATTTGCTAGTCAAGGGCATATCATCCACATGTAATAGTAAATAAATCTGCTCATTTCCAGAATCAGTAAAGTAAAAGCATGAACCATACCTACTGTATAGGAAAGTTGTATCAAACATTGATCAAATTTCTTATACTATTACTTAGGGGTGAGCATTTGATAATTTGGATTTGGCTATGTTCATAACCAAACCTAAATCGAATAAAGTCAGTAATGACATTTCATTATCAAACCCAAATTATCGAATTTCTGAATTTGAACATTTTTGTTTTTGGGTTTGGGTTTGGTATTTTACCGAAATTCCGAATTTTTTTTTAAAATTTTTTTTAAACCCCAAACCTTTTACCCTAAACATGTAAAAAGTCAAAGAACAACAGAATTATCTTTATACCGGATATGTAGGTTGCCAATGCCCTCAAGCATGTTCCAGGAATTCGCTTCCATCTTTGCATAAATAAAATATCGTATGTATTTAAAGAGTGCAAACAATTAAGTAAGACGTAAATATATTTAAAATAAAACAGTTATCACCTGTGCCAAGTAGATACGTCTTCGGGTCCTCTGTCCCATCACAATGGTAAAATATCTCGGTGTTTTTTTCAGTCAATTCTGAGCGCAAATAAATCCTTCGGCCGTCCTG
Organism: Pinguicula moranensis; assembly: GCA_028565015.1. Taxonomy (NCBI): domain Eukaryota; kingdom Viridiplantae; phylum Streptophyta; class Magnoliopsida; order Lamiales; family Lentibulariaceae; genus Pinguicula; species Pinguicula moranensis. Next base: position 3,625 of record JAOWBN010000681.1, on the reverse strand, counting down.
GCTTCCCGTGCTGAAAACCGATTCTGAAGCACGGTTGTGATGGGAATGGCAGGAAAGTTTCGTGCCATTCTAGCAAGTACGAGATACTTGAATTCGTTCACCTTGCACTAGTCTAAAATGTTGTATGCACCTATCTTAGGTTCATTTCTTTTCATGATAAACTTGTCCAACTCAGTGTTTAGGTCCAATTGCGATTTTTGAGACACTTCAAACTCATCTAAATCCTTATCATCTCCCAAACTACTTCTTGTCCCACCCTAACCGATAGAAGATCTACCATATATCAAATTATACTCAACAAAAAAATCTTATACCATTTTCCTAACCAACGCAATGGCTTCGGTACTGGCATCAACGCTCATATTTTGACTAAACCAATACTCGAACGAACCAAGCTTATACTTTGGCACAAGTACAATCGTGACAAATAAGAACCTGTTCATATTCAAGACAAATAGTAGTAAGTACCTATCAAACGGAAAAGTAATAAGAACAATTCATGAGATAAGGTAAGAACAGTACCTGTTTAGCCTGAGCCTCAGGTGACCCAAAGTAAATCATCTCCAATATTTGTCCAACTTTTCATTCATTCTCCTTGCCATCCTACTGAAGCTGTCATCATCGCTCCTCATAAAAGTATCTAACTGCCTCTTCATATTGGACAACTCCTTGAAAAAGAGGTGTGCCGTGTAGGTCTTGAAGGCGGAGAACGTCAAGGTCACTTCATAAAATAATTTCAAGAAACTGATGAATTTCTTGATACGATCCCAGGGGTAATTTGTAGGCACCCCTGTCATTGTTTCGTCTCTAACCTCAGCCAAATACCCCACTAAGTGCTCATATTCCATCCAACATCTTTTCGAATACGGCCTGATGCTTCTCCAGAATTCCAGCATGATATAGGTAGAATTCCACCTTGCGCATACATCCAATTGCAAAAAATCCTTTGATTGTAAACCTTTAGCTTTTACACATGTCTTGAATGGGTCTTCCCATTGTGGGAAATATTTGACATACTTGACCATCATTCTCATCTTCTGTACATAGTGATCAATCTAATTTAGTCCAACCTGCACAATTAAGTTCAAGATGTATGCAGCGCATCCCATATGTAAGTCTTTGTGCTGCAACATCACTCTACCACCAAACTTCCTCAGTTGCCACTCCCTCAAATGATCCAAGCATGTGTCATTGTTCGATGCATTATTGAAAGTGATGGTGAAAACCTTATCAATGCCCCAGTCGTGCATTACCTTTTCCAACTCCTTTAAAAGTGATTTACCTTTGTGATCAGTAATCTTCCGAAAACCAAGCACTCTTATGTCCAGTTACCAATGTGTGCCGATAAAATATGTTGTGACACACATGTAATTAATATCGATGTCCATGTGTCTGTGGTCAAGCAAACTCTTGACCCAACTCCAACAATTGTGTCCTCAACCGACTCAACTCTAAAATATAGACCCCCATACAGTCTGGCGCAACGGTCCACCTAAAAATCATCTTACATTGAGGCTCAAGCATCCTGATCAGCTTCCTGATGTTGAACCTCTCCACAATCATGAAGGGTAGCTCATCCTCGATGATAAACTCCGCAAGTGCCCTTCAAACTATCTTTTCGTCATACACATCCAACTTCACAACTTCCTTTTCTTTCTTCACGGCAGAGGATGCATCGTACATCAGCTTGAGACATCTCTTGACGTGTTGCCACATGCCGGAAGTCCCTGCTTTTTTACCGTGGCATGGGACAAGTTTGTCACAGTGCTTGTACTTGGTCTTTGGGTCATCATCATTGACAACTCTAGGGGGGCACGGGTACCTTGTCAAAATGTTCTCACACCTTTGACTACACCTTCATCTTCTAATGTCGTATTAGAATTGTGATAATTTTAGAAGTAAAAAAACAAAGGGCACATCGTGATTTAGGAGGTTAATCGAGAAAAGGAGCACAAATTTGACTCAAAAACTTGAAAGATCTTTATTGCTCAAGTTGAATGGTCTGATATATAGCTCACAAGTCGAGCTATATATAGAAAATTACAAGACAAAAACACTCCTAAAACTATGGCCACTAACCAAATGGTTAGGACCTAGAAGGTAGGATCTTGGACTAATTCCTTGATCCTACTTTCTTGCCACTAGCCTAACGTGCTTGAACCAAAACAAAGTCATGTCTTGTGTCTAAAGCTACCCTGCAAGAGCTCCTAACAATGAGCTTTACAAGACATACAATGATAGAGCAATGCTAGCCTATTTTCAAGGAAGTGTACATAATTTCCTTGACCGAACTCTTTGGCTTGTGCATGAGTTGTGGGGTCCTAAAATGACTCCCCATGTGCTTGCACGACCCATGGATTTCGAGTCTTGACACTAGACACACAAAATGACATGTAAAAATAAAGAAAAGACGAGGAACTTTCAAACAACTTCATGCCATGCTCGTGGAGATAGGGGTGATCTTCCGAGCTCTACTCCATGTGTTTTGACTACTTCTTACTCTTGGTTTTGTCCATCCTCTCGTGGTAGGTTAGGTCCTCCAAGGTATGATCCGAGAAGCTCGCCTCATCTAGGTCTGATGGCGGAGCTCCTGCATCATCTTCCTTTTTTTGGTGATTGGAGAACTTGTTTGTGTTTGATCCAAATCTCCTTCCATCTCAGCAATCGTAGGAGACTCGTGAATGTCGTTAGATGCTGCTTTGTCTCCTAATGATGCTATCAGACACCGTTTCATATTTAAAAAAATTAAAAAAACAACCCGGGTTTTGTTTTTTACCGAACCGATTGATAAAAACCAAAACCGAAATTATTCGGTAATTATATTTCGAACCCATTTTTAAACCAAAAGGCCAAAAAAAATGATAAAATATCGGGTTTTCGATAATGATTTCCATCGGCTTTGGGTATTGTAAAGAATCAACGGCATTTCGTTCACCCTTACCACTGCCTACTTGTCTGTTATAATCCATATAGTGATTTTTTCAACAAACAAACATGATGGTTCAGATTTATCAACAAATCCTAATGACTGACCCATAAAGACATTTTCATTTAAGTCTCTATGCAAGAATGTTGTTCTAACATCCATTTGTTCTATTTCCAAATTAAAACAAACACATGTTAACATCATTTTTAATGGTTTTATATTTAACCACATGTAAAAATACTTCAGTATAATCAATCCCCTCCCTCTCAGAGTAGCCCTTGGTTACATACCTTACTTTAAATCGTAAATGATCGGAAGAAGTTATACCAGGTTTTATCTTATGCAACCACTTACACCCTATTACGTTATGCTGTTGAAATTGTTCAGATATCTCCTTTACGTTAATTCAAGGTCCATTGTAATGTTATTGCGAACCTATAGGGTCACACACATTAACATCAAATTCTTGAGGGGTCATTTTATAATTAAAGTAAAGTATAGGGGTTAAAATGAAGTTTATGAAACTTTAAGGACTCTTTTGTAATTATAGAGCCACAAATGTAATAAATATAACTTTGTGAGATGTATATTATATACATCAAAACTCCATTTGGATTTGACTAATATATATTTATACATATAAAGTTAGTGAAAAATTCCTACAACTTGTATATTTTATATATATAGATTTGTGATATA
>JAOWBN010000670.1:0-11391 GCA_028565015.1 Pinguicula moranensis | reverse complement strand
ATTCCTTTTGAAGGAAATAGTTGATCTCATCAACTATAGTGTAGTGACACTTAAGCTAGAAACATGGATGCTTGTAGCTGACAAGTAAATCGGATTAACCCGCATAGAGATCACCATATTGTCAATGGATGATACTCTAAAGAATAGTGGATGTAAGTGATTCTTAGACTTGAGATCACCATATAGAGATCTTGAGTATGAGTATGAATGCTATTCTTTGATTCTATTTGGAGTTACATCGTAAATGGGTAACAATAGGTAGTCTTGGGAATTGTTTGAAATACGAAAAGATTATGAGTGATTAATAAAGGATTCGCCGCTTCTAAAATGTTAGGAGAAGATATTCATATGGCCACTTGTAAAAAGTCATATTAGCCTTTGCAAAGCACGAGTTTAATTAGAAAGAGTTTTTAATTAGAACTTAATTATCATGACTTCCGGTACAAGAAATCTTACGTATATAAATGAAGGTGATCAATAACCTCAATATACGAGATTATGAATATGTTATTGGTGAAATCATATCAATTACACAAGAACTAATTCTTGAAAGGATAATCTCTTTCTATGACTATTCTCAATGCTTGGGGCCATGATATATTGCTAGAGGTCACTCATGGTCTATGAAGTGGAAGTAAAGAATAATGAATTAGAAGTGTTTACTCATTAATAATTTGATTATGTTAATTACAGGTCTATTACCAAGTTATTGAGAACCTATAGGGTCACACATGTTAACATCATTATCTCAAGGGGTCAAAGAGTGATTAAGGTAAAGTATAGGGGCCAAATTAAAGTTTTTGAAACTATAAGGACTTGTATGAAATTATGGTGTTATAGATACATAGTATGCATGACCTCACATGTGTAGAGGTATATAGAAACCTCATGGAGAAGGATTTTACAACAACATGACACATAAATATGAAGTGTCAATTATTGTAACACATGTAAAACTATGGTTAAATGTTATTTATTAGCTACAATATGTGTTGACATCTTAGAATTATGACCACCTATATAAATACGTTAAACTTATCACAAATATGAGGAGTTGGTTGAGCTGTAAAGCTTTGAAAGAATTGTTGAGAAGTTCTACTTTCTTCTCTACATGAGAAGGACTTAGAATTTTTGGGGAAAAACTTGAACAAGTTTTTTTCTTTTTCTAAAGCTTAAAGGTTGGAGCTAGCACTCCTTTATCAACATATAAGTTATACACATAGGGTGCATAAAACTCAAGGGAAGTGGTGGTGTGGACTACTGTAGAGGGTAGACGTTTGAACACATCAACGGAAAGCTTTCTTGCACGAATTAGTTATTATACAAGAGGTATAAAAATTCTTTCTCCCTTGTACCATCAAGTTGTATAAATTAGCAAAAATCCATGGTCAAAAGATCTCTGAAATTTTTGGTATGTATGCTTAACACATACTAATGTTTACGATTCCGCATAAATTTTGCATCATGACACGTAGTATAGCTTCTGGAGATCTTATAATCGGGGTCGGGCGCGGAGGGTCGTCTTATTTATTCTTTTTAATTTTTTAAAATTTGGCGGGTTAGACCGGGCGACCCACAGGATCAGAATAAAATTCCGACCTGCTGTGCCAATGGGTCGCATTTTCGCGAGCGTTGGCAGGCTCGCAGGTTTGCGACCTGCGCGTGCTTTTTTCGTGCCAAGGCCGGGCCATGGGCCATTTTCCCCATGTTTTAGTAGGACTACTCAAGGGCGAACGCATAAAAAATTTTTGAGGGCAAAAAAATTTAGGGGAGGGCATAAGAAAAAAAAAGAGGGGGGGATTAAATTTTTTTAAGAGAGCAATATATATTTTTTAGGGTCAGAAAAATAATTTATTTGCTCAATAGTTATGAAAATTAATAATTTTACCAACTTAAACAATGATAAAAATAAAAAATAAAAGCTACATAATTTGTTTATACTAGCTGATTTATTTATACTACCTAACTTTTTATATAAATATTTCTCAAAATAGATTTACATGAACATAGCATATTTATTAAACAAAGATGAAAAAATATAAAAATAAAATAAAATTATAGAATATAATCAAAATAACAATAACTGAAATAAAAATTCAATTAAAAAAACTCTAAAATTTAAATGAAAATTACTAACATTATCATTGAAAGATAATAGAAAAATCTTTAAATAAAAACTCAATTCTAAAGAAAACTGAATAAAATAATTGAAACAAAATTAAAGTAAAAATAATAATATTTTTTTGAGGGGTTATGGGGGCGGGGGGCTAGGGGTACAACCACGGATGAAGGGAGGGCCAGGACCCCCTGACCCCTACTTGCGTCCGCCCATGGGACTACTGTTCTTTTAGTCATTGACCTTAACGATTAGGGAGTTCGTGCTTTTATATTGTATTGTTGTTTTATTTGGAAGAAATTGTTTGCCTAAAAAAATACGGAAAAAATTGGAATAGTTTTTATATACACAAGAAATGTTGCCCGATCTTTCTTTAATAGAACATACAAAAATAGATTGATCATACATGGTAGTTGAATTTGAATCCAAGGCAAGCAAAAAACACAAAAACTTCCATTCTTGAACAGCTTCTGTACATCATTTGATTACGGAAAGCACAAAGGAGATGAACAGTATAATACAACTCCTGAAATGCAGAGCAGCTGTGTGATCCAAATCCTGAAATGCTTTAAATTGGAGAAGACTGACAGACTGCATGATGCAGCCATTCTGGATGCATTTAAAGTTCCACGAAATTGATCAAAATCTGATCCATTCATGGCTGATGTCTCTGTACCTTAAGAACGAGAAATCTTCATGTCAACATAAGGCATTATATGTAATTAAACGATATCTCGATTAAATCATATACTGGATTCAGAGCTACCTTTTCATTTTTTTCTTCAAGGTTCTTAATTTTTACAGGATTTAACTAAGTGGAAGATGGAAAAGTGTGCAACCAATCAAGAAATATAAGAAGACATGAGGTAAGAAAAATATTTAGAGAAATTAAAGTTTGTAGAAATTCAACAAATTGTGCAGTAATATGAACGAAAACAAAGTAAATAGAAAAGGAATCGAGAGAATTGGGGAAAATTTTCATTTCATCCTTTTCGAAATAACCGCTCTCACTGATTGGTCCTAAAACACATTAAGTTACAACAATGCATAAGCGTATTTATACTAGTAGACGTGCGATATTACAAAACCAACTAACAATCGTTCGATCAATGTACATCAAACAGTTTATAAGTTGCCACATGCTCCAACTTTCTCATTTGTGTGGACAAAGACGCTATTTCACTTAAATTCGAATCACCAACATTTTTCATCATCCTGTTATTCTCCTGCAACAACATATCAGTAACTACACCATCTTCCTTGCTTGCGGCTGATGAAACCATAACATTCACATCAACTTGTCTGTCATCCAGAGATGCATCGGCCTGAGCCACCAACAAACTCTGATACTTCAACACCCCCGCCTCAAGATGAGCACTCCAGAGGCTCATCTTGCCAAGTAACGACTGAAAGGCAGCTGCTGAAAGAGCTTTAGTAAAGAGATCAGCCGGCTGCTGTGCAGAAGGAAAACGTTGAGGCAAAATGGTGCCTGATTTGAACTGGTCACGAACCAAATGACAGTCGATTTCGATGTGCTTAGTCCGCTCATGAAACAACGGGGTTGGAAGTTATATCTAAAGCAATTTGATTATCACAAAAAAATGGAACTGGCAGAGTTGTAGTAAGCTTGAAATCTAAAAGCATGTATAGGATCCACTGAATTTCTCTAACTGTTGTAGCCATAGCACGGTATTCGGCTTCTGCCGAAGAACAAGAGATGGTGGACTGTTTTTCTTCTTCCAAGAGATGAGACTAGTCCCCAAAAATATGCAATAGCTAGTCAATGAATGCCGAGATGATCTGCAGCTTCCCCAATCCGCATCACTGTATGCTGAAAGAGTGGTGGAAGAGTGGCTGGAATAGAAGAGGCCACTAGTCTGATGGCCAACCAAATATCGAAGAACACGACTTGCTGTAGCCCAATGCGAGTCACAGGGCTTCTGAACAAACTGACTCAACTGTTGGACCGCATAAGTGAGATCGGTCGCATGTAACTGAGGTATAGTAATCTGCCAACAAGCTTGTGGTATTTTTCTGGATTGTGGTACAAAGAAGAGGAGTCTTGATCATCGGATTCAAATATGAAACCTGCAGGCAAAGGTGGGGCGGCTGGGCTGCAGTGAAGATGGTTAGAATCTGTTAAAAGGTCTCGAACATACTTCTTTTGGCTGATTTAAAGTCCATCCTTGGAGTAAGCAATTTCCATGCCAAGAAAATACTTGGCAGTCCCTAAATCTTTGATTGTAAATGCCTCATGCAAATAAGTTTTCACCTTGCTCATTTCGGCCAATGATGTACCAGTGAGCAAGACATCGTCTACGTAGACGAGAAGAAATAGTAACTGATCTGAGACAGAACAGATGAACAGACAAGGATCATGAGAAGACTGAACAAATCCATAAGTCTGCAGCTTGCTCGTAAATGCTATATTCCATTGACGAGAAGCTTGTTTCAAACCGTATAGAGACTTGAGTAGCTTACAAACTTGGCATTTCTTCACTTTATCATAGCCAAGTGGTGGATGCATATAAACCTCTTCATCCAAGGAGCCATGGAGGAAGGCATTATTAACGTCCAACTGATGAACGGGCCAACTGTGTGATGCCGCAACAGCAAACAATAATCTGACCGTGACTATTTTAGCTATTGGGCTAAATATCTCAGAATAATCTTCCCCTGCAATCTGATTATACCCTTTTGCGACAAGCCTAGCTTTGTATCGCTCAATAATTCCGTCTTGTTTATATTTAATGCGGTACACCCACTTAGATCCGATGGCAATCTTGCCTGTTGGAAGAGAGGTTAACTGCCAGGTTTTGTTGTCTTTCAAGGCAGCAAGTTCTTGCTTCATTGCTGCTACCCATTTGACATTCTGTTGTGCCTGTGAATAATTCTTTGGCTCTGTTACAACAGATATATTAGCTGCAAAATCACAGTATGCTTCTGAAAACAGACAGGTGGAGTCTGAAGGGCAAACTAGTGCATCAGTGGTTTGATTCTTGGTTGTAGAAAAAACATAAAAGTCATCAAGCCAAGTAGGGGCCATAGTCTCACATCTGCTTCTTCTGACAGTAGTGTCATTTCAGTTGGCTAACTCCTCATCTCAATTATCTGCGTCTGAAGGAAGACTGGCTTCAGTTTGAGGTGCTTCTGCAGTTATATCGCAAGGAGGTGGAGAAACTGTCTGTTCTTGATCAACCTGTTGAATATTTCCTAGAGGTGGGTGAATTACTGGCATATAAGTGTCATCTGTAAAGTCATCCCATGAACAATGAGGGCTTGATGAAAGATCAGCATCTAATCTACATCTTTAAAGCAATCTTCGGTAAATTTCACTTCTCTGGAGATGGCAATTTGCTTTGTAGCAGGAATGTATACTTTGTATCCTTTCTGGCATGAAGGATAACCAACAAAAATCCCTTGCAAGGCGCGTGGGTCAAGCTATCTCTGCCTAATCTGAGATCCATAACAAAGCATCTCCAACCAAACACCTTCAATTTGGAAAGGTCTGGTTTTCTTTGATGGAGCACTTCATAGGGTGACCTCCATTCCAACACTCGGCTAGCCAACGATTAATTAGGAAGGTTGTTGTGAGGACAGCCTCTCCCCAGTACTTCTTTGACAACTAGGCCTGAAACAACAAGGCTCTAGCAACTTCAAGTAAGATTCAATGCTTTCTCTCAACCAATCCATTTTGTTGAGGAGTATAGGGACAACTCCTTTGATGTGATATTCCATGAGACTGAAACAATTTATAGCATCTATCATTCAAAAACTCAGTTCCATTGTCACTCCTGACCTATTTAATCATTACACCATACTGCGTCTTCACAAAGAGCAGAAAGTTTTTAATCAAATTCACAACCTGGTCCTTGGACTTAAACAAAAAAGTCCATGTGCATCTACTATGATCATCCACCAAAGTAAGGAAATACTGACAAAGAGTAAGAGTAGGAAGCTTATACGGCCCCCAAATATCCACATGTATCATCTCAAAGCATTTGTTTGTCCTGTGGGAACTTGCATCAAACTATTGTCTGCTCTGTTTTGAGACAGGGCAAACTGTAGGGGTATCAATCACTTTTCTTAAATCTGAATTATCAGTTGCAATGTTCAGATGGTGCATTACATCAAGCGAGGGATGCACAAGGCGGCTATGCATTAAAACTGAAGTCACAATAGTACAAGCTTGAAAACAATTGTTATGGACTAAAGTTGATCTAGAGACAACAGATCCACTATGTGAGTAAGAAGCAAGTCTTCCATTTCCTTCTCTTATGGCATCCATACTGAAATAGTTGGCGTTCAGAATATATAGTTCTCTTCTCACATAGCCAACAACAATGACTTTGTATGTTTTAAGATCCTGCATCAAACATAGGTCAGGCAGAAAATAGAGGCCCACATCTGAATCCTTGGTTAGTTTGCGGACAGACAAAAGATTGTATTTGAAGCATGGCATATAAAGACAAGACTGCAGTGTAATATCATGAGACAAAAACACATCACCGCTGTGTTCAACTGCCTTTGTGCTCCCATCCGGCAACCACGCAGGAGTGAGAGATGCAAAGGTATGCATGTTTGACAGAGAATCACGAGTAATACACATGAGATTCGTAGCGCCAGTGTCAATTATCCACTCAAACCTGGAGATGTCAGAATTTTTAACACACTGCATAGGTTTAAAGGTTGTATTACCTGAAAAATCATCAAAATGTGTCATGTTCACCCTCACTTGTCATCCGCAGTCATTGAGTCCTTTTGCAGCAGACAACCTCTAAATTTCCTTCTGCATACTTCCTATAACTTCATAAATGTTGTTTGAAACTTCCCCTCTCATCTTCAGTGGCGTGCAGGCATAGTTGTCAGACTCTGAAAACAGAACCTGATTGGCAGATTGAGGCTGTTTGGGTTTTCTTTTCTGGTCAAAGTAGCCTTCTGGATAACCTTTCAGTTTGTAGCATTCATCAACGGTGTGTCCAGATTTTGTGCAATGAGAACATTGCAGATGCCCTTTGCTTTGCCTCCTGTCACTCCATCCATCCGGACAGCCCTTGAGCTTGAAACAATTGTTCACTGTATATCCTGTTTTGGTGCAAGGATCACACTTCAGTGAACTCTTATTAACACGAGAAGTTCCTCCATTGTCCTGCCTCCAGTTACTTCCTCTGACTGCCATGGCAGTATTCAATCAATCATGTGTAGTTGCAATGTCCCTGCTCACCTTTCTTTGTCTCTCAGGTGTTATTAGCACACTGTACACAACATCCATATCAGGGAATGGATTCATCCTAATAATGTGACCTCTTTCATTTTCATACTTATCATTTAACCCCATCAAAAACATAATCACCTTATCCTCATTATCCCTTCTCACCTAGAGTGCACCTATATCTCCTTCAATGTAAGGCCTAGGTCACAATTGCTCGTATTGATCCCACAAGACTGTTAACTTTCCAAAAAAATCACAAATGCTCATACTTCCCTGCTACATAACAGCCATACTTCGTTTCAAATCAAACAAATGTGGTAGGTTAGTAGTGCCTAACCGTTTCTCCAGTCTTAACCACATAGTTCTAGAGTTAGACACAAACATGTAAGTCTTCATAACATCTGGATGCATTGAGCCCCTAAGCCAAGAACAAACAAGGCTATTGGCTCGCTTCCATTTCAAGAACAAAATAAAATTCTCATTCGGCTTGCGCAATGTTCCATCAATAAATCCAATCTTCAACTTTGCTTCAAGTGCAGAAACAATTGCACTTTTCCAATTTGATTAATTCAACTGCACATTAACCAATTGCATGCCTGGACTTAAATTGGTCGTGAACCACATGACAATCAATCTCGATATGTTTGGTTCGCTCATGAAACACCAGATTAGCTGTTACATCCAAAGCAACACAATTATCACAAACGAAAGGAATTGGCATGTTAGAAACAACCTTAAAGTCTGATGCTAGGAACTTTTGACCATGTTTTCATTTCATTCAGAATAATCGTATTTTGCATTGTTTTAGAATACAATTAAATTACAGCTGCGCATAAGCACATTTCAACAGTTCATTCTCCTTCATCACTTCATCGATCGCCATTTTTCAACAAAAATAAAGCAAAAAAATCGGTCAGATATGGAATTCGGCTATCCAAAACAATTTTCTTCAATTCGCCGTGATATGCATCACCAAGCTCTGATACCATGTAGAAATTCAACAAATTGTGCAGTAACATGAACGAAAACAAAGTAAATAGAAAAGGAATCGAGAGAATTGGGGAAAATTTTCATTTTATCCTTTTTGAAATAACCGCTCTACTGATTGGTCTTAAAACACATTAAGTTACAACAATGCCTAAGTTTATTTATACTAATAGACCCGCGATATTACAAAACCAAATAACAACCGTTCGATCAATGTACATCAAACAGTTTATAAGCTGCCACATGCTCTCATATGTGTGGACAAATGCGCTATTTCACTTAAATTCGAATCCCCAGCATTTTTCATCATCCTGTTATTCATCGGCAACAACATATAAGTAACTACACCATCTTCCTTGCTTGCGGCTGATGAAACTATAACATTCACATCAACTTGTCTGTCATCCGGAGATGCATCAGCCTGAGCCACCAACAAACTCTGATACTGCAACAAAATTGGCTTTCTTTTATACCAGCCATAGATAGAAAGCTTGTGGAAAGCAACATAGGCAACAACACAATTATTCAGTCGCTTCTCCACATAGTAGATGACCTCTGAAACACCTAACTAAAAACATATAGTACATACAGGAGGCATTAAAAGAAATCAATAAGCACTTGGTCCAAAAGGGGTGTTGAATTATCATTAAGCTGCTAGTTCAGGCCAACAACTTGCTTGATGACAGACATTTTCCTGGGAAAGTTTCTGGTTCATCAGCGTCAGGCATGGGAAACATAGTTCCTGCTCCTCAGCATATTCACAATGTTAATATTGTTTTAGAAGTCGCTGTAGTTTTTTTCCTTAATTGAAAACATGCCTTTGTCAAAGGAGTTTGAAAGAGTTAAGTCAGAACACATGGTTGGTTATAAGCAGTTCGATATACATTGATCGGACGACTATTAGATTCTTTTTTCTATAACGATTTTTTTAGTATAAATGTGCTCATGCGCAGCTGTAATTTAATTGTATTCTAAAACAATGCAAAATACGATTATTCTGAATGAAATGAAAACATGGTCAAAAGTTCCTAGCATCAGACTTTAAAGTTGTTTCTAACATGCCAATTCCTTTCGTTTGTGATAATTGTGTTGCTTTGGATATAACAGCTAATCTGGTGTTTCATGAGCGAACCAAACATATCGAGATTGATTGTCATGTGGTACACGACCAATTTAAGTCCTAGATCATCCTACATCAACACATTTGTTCTCATCAACAGACTGTTGATCTCTTCACTATGGCTCTCTCTGCGATTGTATTTCAGTTCTTACCCCGCAAGATGAGTCTTTGGAGTGCTCATCTTGAGGAGGGGGTGTTGAATTATCAGATTAAGTTGCGGCTGTATTTAAGTACAGTTCAGGCCAACAACTTGCTTGATGACAGACATTTTGCTGTGAAGGTTGCTGGTCCATCAGCCTCAGGCATGGGAAACATAATTCCTGCTCCTCAGAATATTTGCAATGATAATATTATTTCAGAAGCCGCTGCAACTTTTGCCTTAAGTAGAAACACACCTTTATCAACGGAGTTTGAAGGAGTTAAGTCAGAACACATGGTTGGTTATAAGTAGTTTGATATACATTGATCAGACGACTATTACATTTTTCTATAGCAATTTTGTTAGTATAAATGTGCTTATGTGTAGTTGTAATTTAACTATATTTTGAAACAATGCAAAATACAGTTATTCTGAATGAAATGAAAATAGAGGCGAAAGTTCCTAATCCTCTCGTTTCATCAAAGTGAGATTTCCGTGATTTCATCTATGATTGCTGCACGATTTGTCAAATTCTACAGGGGGTGACTAGTGGTATATTAGCCATCAGAAGTTCAAAGAACTTTGAGACGTTTTAAACTGCAATCTTGAGAAAATGAAGTCACTTGAATATTATTGTCTAAGTTCTTAATGTATAAAAGTAATGGCCCTGGTATTTAATCAAACAACCATCGTTTCATCTCAAAATATGCAGCACTACATGTTCTTGCGTGTAAGTGTAAATACCTTTAGATATGTAGAATTAACATAAATTCAAAAGTGTTGCTTCTTCATGTGATAATCTACATAACATTAATAACACTTCCTTTTTCTCATGCATTAAAGAATGAAACTAGCATCTGTTAGAATTTGAAGAGATCATATCTTGGTATCGACCCTTCACCTCCATCATAAATGTTTTATATGTTTATCGGAGCTCTCTACCACAAATGAACTAGTCAACAAACAATCATAGAGAAGCTTCATCTTTGGACACTCATTGCAAGGGAACATTGTAACATAAAAGCCTCTGCAGCAGTAATTTGAATCAGAAAGAAGTGATAGTGAATTTAAAAAGGATTGATCAAAATTGGCTCATGAAGATCAAAACTAACTTGGCTATCAGCAGATGCATGGTTTGCGCTCAAGATAGCATTGACTTTAGCATGGCACACACAACTAAATAGACCACAATATTGATTAGTTCCATCTTTAATGCCAAATGAGGAAGGCGTATGTTAGGTTTTATTTAGTCGAATATGAAACTTATGCAAAAACAAGATTTATAAGATTGTGAATAACTAGAAAATGCAAAGAAAAACAAAAAAATAAAGTGAAGGAAGAGCAAATTTATGGCCCGTGGTTCGTCGGATCCTTAGATTTTTGGTAATCCATGTTGAGCTCCGAAAAGGACGCTCTCGTAGCTTTTATTTCTCTTTTCAAAAGTTTGAACAATATACAACTTGATCTCAAACAATGTAGAACTGAACAGAAAAATAGATCTCAGCCACAAACAAATTAAATTCGTCGAACAGAAGTGATTATCCATCACATTAATACTAGATCTCAGTCAAAACAGTTGGCTCGAACAAATAAAAGAGTGAAAACCAGGGGTTATGTCAACACAGTTAAATATGGAAAGGAGGAATTTAAGGATAATCAAAGTTGTAAAAGGAAAGAATTGATACAAATCAATTCTTTCCTTAATCCTTTCCTCCTTTCCCTTCTTACGAAGATATGTAGTGCTATATTAAACTGTGTAAAGTCACGATTGAATGCAAGAAAGAAAATTCTCTCTACCATTGTTCTTCACTTTTATG
>JAOWBN010000659.1:0-11391 GCA_028565015.1 Pinguicula moranensis | reverse complement strand
CAAACATAATGACCTATTTATAGCCAAAAACAAGATCCATAATTCATGGATCTAAGCTACCTATTTAATATAAAAAAAAAAAAAAAAGATCCATAATTCATGGATCTATGCTACTTATTTAATGGATATTCATAATTCCATAATAAAAACACTATTTTTGAAATAATTTGAAAGAAAAAAAGAATGAATGAAAAAAAATAATCTAAAAAAATAGTGATATAAAACCGACTCTAAGTAGGTTTATGGTTTTGATTGTGGTTGCGGTGGTAATAATCTGATCAAATATGAAGGAATCGCTGAAATGATACATATGATATCAATCTTGTTCTGTGTTTGCCCGAGCCGAGAAGAGATTTCTTGTTTGTTGGTTGAACTATAATTTTCTGATTATTTTATCTTGACACAAAGCCTTTAAAGAATAAACTACAGGCACGTAGGAGTGTAAGTATTTGCTGTGGTTTCATTCTTTTTTTTTGATAGATAGTTGTGCGACCAGGTTGTAGGCAATTTGTATCCAACCCCTTAAGCCGTACTGCGTACCTTAGGGATAAGCCAGCCACTTTCGGCTTGACCGCCCCAAGTACACACCCACCTACCGAGTATCCAGCTTGACCCAATCAAGACCTCTCCGACTAATCTCAGAATGACAATGCAGAATTAGAACCCAACAGCCAACAGGTTTCATTCTTTTGCCAGCTCGTTAGTAAAATGGAACAGTCATTGCTGTTTTTCTTCTTCTTTCTTTTTTTGGTCTACCAAAGAAGTACATCCACAGAAAGGATTTTTTTTCAGTAATTATTTTTGGTCTCGCACTTCATTAGTTCATTAACATGAAAAACCATTTAAAAAAAACATGAAAAACCACCAGCAACATAATAAGACAATGCCTTTCGAGTTAGCCTATTGTTGATGACCTTTGAACATGTCAATTGTCAACACAACCTAGGACACGGAAAACCACAAACGCACTGACAACACCACACCACACAGTTCCACTGACATTTAAGCAACTGAGTTGGACTTGGAAAGTTACACCAGGGCAATGCTGCTTTCGCCACCTGGGGGCTTGCGAACCCCTCCAAAGTATTCACGAGCTTCAGCTTTTCCATCTGCAAAGATGTTACTGCCGCTGATTTCCTTTAGTTTGGCGGAACTAAGAGGCTTATCAGCGGATGCTTGGGGCGCGGGCGCATCTCCCTTGAAGATGTTGTTCCCTGAAAGCTCCGCGAATTTCTGGTTAGGGATCTTCTTTGCTGTCTTCATCACAGGTTCTTCGCTTGAAACACCATTACTATAGCCCCCAGCATCCTTTTGCATAAGAGGGAGAAGTTCAGACTACATATAAGGTTCCTTGAAATAATTGAGTTCACATAGTTCGTAGAAACTGGATTGGCCAGAAATCGTTGTATAGCATTTTTGAACTTACATCACGTAAAGTTGGTTCTCCAATGGTGATGCTTTCTCTTAAAGCCAAAGCTCGGGCAGTCAAGGGTCTGGGTTGAATTTCAGGTGGTGGAGCAAAAATATCATTCCCACTGAGCTCCTTATTTTTGGCACCTGAGATTTGCTTCTTCAGCTTTGCCTCATCATCACTTTCTAGATTTCCGCTCAACTCACGTTGTTTGGCGACTTCAGGAAGAGTTACTGGTTTCTTGGGAGATATGGTTTCGTCTTCACCAAAAGAAATATGGCTGATTCCAGAAATTGTTTGCTGGCAACAATATTAAATGAGAAGGTTTAGTAAACCCGGCCCAACAGTAAACGAGCTTGGGTCTGAACTCAACCTAACAGTAAACGAGCTTAAGTTCGTGGAGACGTGCGCGTGTGGACTAACACATAAAATAAATGTGGATTACTTTTTTAAAAGACAATTAAGATATTAGATTGTAGCATCATTTCTTCATATATAACTATAAATTATTGTTTTTAATCCGTGTGGATAAGATACTCCCAACATTAAACATCAAAGGAATCAACAGATGGAAACTTAAACTTGAAAGAGGTCTCATATGGATCAAGAAATTACTTGACAGTCAAAGGTAAATAGGACATACCTGGTACATGCGCAATCCAGTTTTATTAACCGGGGTCTGTCCTACATCATCATCAGCTTCAAAGGTTTCATTTTCTCCCTTGGCTTTAAATATACCACTGCCGGTCATTTCCTTCATCTTATAGTCAGAACATGGTTTCCTGGCACATCAGATGCAGAAAAATGAACTGAATCACAAGAATAAAGCTGGAAGAGCAATTTATCTTGTCAAGTAGCACGCTTACCACACTAAGTTTTGTATGCAATATGTCAATTAACTTGCAAGAATATACATACGCCTACTTACAGAACACAATAAGATCTTAAATGTCTTCACTCGTGAGAATGTCATTGATTGAAATTATATTTAAAGCATTCAAACATCGTCATTGGACAATCCCATTCGTTGGTTATATAATACAAGAACAGCTGGAAGAACTGAAGATTCAGTAATAAGTTATTGCCCATTTGCATCACCAGATTCACAACCAACATGAGACAAAGTAAAGAATCCACCAATGTTGCTGATTCTGAAAGAGCACCACCTCAACGTTGATTGAATCAGGATATAGCTTCCCATTATTCACAACTTGATAATAATACAGATAGAATAGAAGTATAATGCATTCGACTTACTTCAAAAGACAACGAAACACCGCCTTACTGCATTTCGTGATAAACATAAACGAAAAAAAAAAAGAAATTTAGATCCTGAACCTTTTATTCAAGCTCTCAACTTCTTCATCAGTAACCTGTCCTCCAAACACCACCTTCCTAATCCCATCCGACGGCTGCCATTACATGCCCAATCGTAAGAGAAAAACAAAAAAGAGTAACGAATATCCAATTCAGAAATTCAGAACAGAAAATGAGTAATATTATCACCTGGTTTGAGCGGGCCGAGGAGGCAGGGGAAGGTGAAATCTCCGGCGGATTCTCCGACCACGTGAGCAGATCTGCAGTAGAAGTGTGCGGCTTCCTCACAGGCATACATTTCTCCATTGCGATAATGAACAACGTCAATCAATTCTTCGATTATCCAAACAAAAAACAAAAATAGCCAAGGTAGCACCGTCCGGAAACCGATTCCCAAAACAATCCACCCGAATGAGATCCGAATCAAAGGATACGTCACACGACGAGGTTTCTGTCCGAAGATTTCCCTCTTGCTCCGTTTGCTGGTAGAGCCTGGTGGTGGATTGAGCTCTGCCGTTATTTTAAACTAGTACTAAAGTACTGGTAGCTAACCCCTCTGTACTGTACTATATTCTTTCCTTCGAATCAACGTAGGAAAAAAGAGAACTGCACGGAAGCTAACCGTAGTGGTCCGCGCATGTGGATAGATTTTTGTTTTGAATTTTTTCTCCCCTCTTTTTTTTGCTCGTGCGCCATGTGCCTTTAGTTGGATTGCACGTGACAGCGACAGGAGGCGGGCCCCCCTTCTCATCTTTTACGTTAGTGCCCTGCTTTTCTATAAGGTTCGACGATGTTAAAGAAACTATACAGATTACACATGGAAAGAAAATAAATAATATTCTTTCATGTTATAAATTAATTAATAAATTGTATAAACAAATTAAGGAATCCAAATGAACTATCAAGAATAAATGCAAGTTTTTTTCTCAATTTTTTATACAAAGAATGACCGATACATTCATTCGCGTCTCATGCCTTTAATTAATTTTGACATTATTCAATACTATTCAACACTATTTAAAATAAATGTTCTATTTGTATCTGCCGCCAAAATTATTGTGACATTTATTCCATAGCACTCCCCTTAAATGTCCATCATATCATACATCGTTAAAACTCTATTAGAAAAAAATCTTGTGAAAAAAAATCGCAAAGAAGGAAAAAGAGTACATGATTTTTATAATCTCTCCCTGTTGAACACATATTTGAGTTTTCTCATTCCAATCCATTTGACCAACTTTTCAAAAGTTGCAATAGTTAGTGCTTTTGTGAACAAATCTGTAAGATTGTCCCTTGATCAAATTTACTGAATATTTTTTTTGGGTAATTGAATTTACTGAATATTTATATCACCATTTTCTTGAAGGTCAAGTGTACAAAAATTTTGGGGTGATATATGCTTCGTTCTATCCTTTTAATAAAACCTTATTTCAATTGAGCAATGCAAGTTGCATTATCTTCATAAAGAATAATTGAAATGTCTTTCTTGGTTTCCGAGCCACACATTCCAACGAATATGTTGGGTTATAGTTCTTAACCAAATACATTCACAACTTATTTCATGACTTGCAAGAATTTCTGCATGGTTGGAGAAAATAGCGACTAATGTTTATTTAATAGAACGCCACGAAATAGTTGTACCTCCACAAGTAAATAGCTAACCCGTTTGAGATCTAGCTTTGTGTGGATCTGATAAATATCTAGCATCAACATAACCAATTAATTCCGGGTTAGAAATATTGGGATAGTATAAACCCATATTTATTATTACTCGAAGATACCGGAAAACGTGTTGATTCCATTCTAGCGTCTTCTAGTTGGAGAAGAACTACATCTTGCTAGTAAATTTATTGCAAATGATATATCAGGTCATGTATTATTAGCACGATACATTAGTACTCCAATTGCACTAAGATATGGTACTTCAGGACCAAGAAGTTCTTCACCTTCTTCATTAGGGCGGAATGAATCTTTTTTCAGATAAAGTGATCTTATCACCATTGGTGTACTAAATGGATGTGCTTCATTCATATAAAAAAATTTAAGCAATTTCTCCTAATAATTAGATTGATTCACAAAAATTCTATATGTCAAGTGCTTAATTTGAAGACCTAAACACAATTTTGTTTTTCTAAGGTCTTTTATTTTAAATTCTTTCTTCAGAAAAACTACTGTTTTTGATAACTCTTCAGGAGTTCCAATAATATTTAAGTCATCTACATAGATAGCAATGAAGACAAGTTCTGATTCATATCCCTATATAAAAACATATAGACATATTGGATCATTTTTATTGTCTGCTTTTAATAGGTATGTGCTAAAACAATTGTATATACGTCCGGATTGTTTCAATCCATACAGGAATTTATTCAATTTAATCAAATAAATCTCTCAAAAATTTGAACTTTGTGCTTCGGGCATTTTAAACCCTTCAAAGATTTTCATATAGATGTTATTTTTTAGCGAGTCATCTAAATAGGTTGTCACTACATCCATCAGTCGCATTTCAAGTTTTTCATGAATTACAAGATTTATCAAATAACGAAATGTAATTGCACCCATCACAGGAGAATAAGTCTATTTATAATCAATGTCTAGTCTCTACGGTAAACCTTTGCGCGACAGGTCGTGCTTTATACCTCACAACTTCATTTTTCTCATTTCTTTTCCGCACAGATACTCATTCATATCTAACTGATTTTTACACCTTTTGGTACAGGGACTACTGGATAAAAAAACTTCACGTTTACCTAAAGAATTAAGCTCTCTACAACAATTGTTTTTTTTCTTCCTATTTTGGTCAATCATGTCTGCGCCTACATTCCTCCATAGATATAAGTTAAATATCCCCATTTCTCTTTCATTATATTGCATGCTATATTATAAATAAAAATATTGTCGATGTTTGTTTCATCTCGATTCCATTCTTTTTCGATTACGACATAATTTATGGAGATATCTTCATTTTTAGGTACCTGAATTTCTTCATTTATGTCGTTTGCCTCTTTTGAAATCTTACGGGTCTCTACTGGAGATTTTATTTTCTCTTCTGGTGTATTACGAATCTCTGTTGGAGATTTTATTTCCTCTTCTGGACTATTCTCTATGTTTGCTTGTTTTCTTTTTCGAGAATTTTTATCTTTAGAACCGATTGTTTTTCCACGTTTCATGAATGATTTAGACTCATTTGTTGTAGAAATTTGTCCTTCTGGGACTTTAAGCAGCTAGTATACGATACTTGGTTACCGTCTTCAGGTCGATAAGCGCATCAGGCAATTGATTTGCTAAGTTTTACAAATGAATTATCTTTTGAATTTCAAGTTCACATTATCAAGAACGAGGATTAAAATGTGGTAGAGAAGATTCATTCCAGGATAATGTCTTTTCTAACTATTTATTTTCTCTCCCTAATGTTAGAAAAATTGATTCATCAAAATGACAATCAGCAAATCTTGCTGTAAATGAATCTCCAGTTGATGGTTCTAAATATTTAATTATTGAGGGAGATTCATATCCAACATATATTCACATTCTCCTTTGAGGCTCCATCTTTGTGCGTTGTGGAGGAGCAACTAGTACATATACCGTACATCCAAATATTCTTAGATGAGAAATATTTGGTTCTTGACCATAAACCAATTACATTGGGGAGAATTTGTTATAACTTGTTGGCCTGATACGAACAAGTGTTGTTGCATGCAAAATTGCATATCCCCAAGCAGATACGGGGAGTTTAGAATGCATAAGCATTGGCTTTGCAATCAATTGGAGTCGTTTAATAAATGATTCTGCCAAACCATTTTGTGTATGAATATGTGCAACAGGATGTTCAATGGTTATTCCAATTGACATACAATAGTCATTAAAGACTTGTGATGAAAATTCAGCAGCATTATCTAGGCAAATTTTCTTTATTGAAAAATCAGGAAAATGAGCTCGTAAGCGAATTATTTGTACAAGTAATCTTGCAAAAGCTAAATTGCGATTAGATAATAAGCACACATGTGACCATTTAGTTGATGCATCAATTAGAACCATAAAATATCTAAATGGCCTGCATGGTGGGTGTATAGGTCGACATATATCTCCCTGAATTCTTCCAAAAAATGTAGGGTTCTCATACCCGACTCTATTGAATGAAGGTCTTGTAATCAGTTTGCCTTGAGAACAAGCAGCACATGAAAATTCACTGGTTTGAAAAAACTTCTGTTTTTTCATTGAATGACTACGTGAATTCTGTATAATTTTTTGCATCATAAATGATCTGTGATGGCGCAACCGGTCATGCCAAACTTTAAAAGTTTTAGTAGTCTTTAGACTTTTAACAACATAAGTTCCAACCATTCTAATTGTTGTGGAATACAATCTTGAGGACATTACAGATAATATTTTCTAAGATGCACTTGTTACCCGAAATAATTGATGTAATGCATAAGTATTCTTCATTTTTTTCTATCATATTCTCGATATGATATCCATTTTGACGAATATCTTTAAAACTCAATAAAAATAAAGCATTATCAATTACAATATTTGTCCCTCGTGGTAGTAAAATTTGTGCTCTTCCGAATCCTTCAATTAATTTTGAACTACCAGATATTGTATTAACATATACTTCCCTTATAGATAGAAATATAAAATATTTTTTATTGTTGCGTATGCTGTGTGTTGTTGCACTATCTATGAGACATATATCTTCCCCATTTGATTTGGATAAATCCATAGTTATTTTCAATAAATAATTAACAATAAGAAATAAGCGAAATCAAACCTATAATAAAGTAATGATTACATAGTAAATTAAACATAATGCTAAGTTGTAGATAATATATAAAAGCTTAGATATTTTTTCCACTATTCATTGGATCAGGGTGAGCAAGAAAATCAGCAACATCTAAATGTATCACATCAATTTTTTCTTCAAGGAAATCATATTGAACAAAATTCATTTATGTATTTTTCATTGAATTTTTGAACAAGTTTGTCTCCGCATTCTTCCCTTAAACTTTTGAAGCTTAATAAAGTTCTACAAGGTGCTTTGGCGTACGACAGGTACGAGACCATTGATTGTTCATCCCACATCAATGGCAAACATTTTCTATATTTTTGTTGCTCTGTGATTCTTTGTTGTGACCTTGCAAATTATCATTTTTGCCCACTTCTGGTGGTTATTTATATTATTGGGATTATTGCGGTGAAAGTAAGGACGATTTCCCCCATTTCCATGTCCACGACTGCGTCTACGACCACAGCCGCGGCAGGGGCCTTGATTATATGTACTCGCATTCACTTTTGGGAATGGAGCAAAACCACTAGGGCGTAATTGATGATTTTTCATCAGCAACTCGTTATTTTGTTCAGCCACAAGAAGACACGAAATTAGTTCATAAAAATTCTTAAAACCCTTTTCACGATATTACTGCTGCAGGAGCATATTAGTGACATGAAAAGTAGAGAATGTTTTCTCTAGCATGTCCTTATCGGTAATCTTTTCACCACATAATTTCAGTTGGAAACTGATTTTGAACATGGAAGAATTGTATTCGCTTACAAATTTAAAATCTTGTAAATGTAAATGCGACCAATCATAATGAGCTTTCGGAAGTATTATCATTTTTTGGTGATTATATCTCTCTTTGACATTTTTCCACAAATCTGCAGGATCTTTTATAGTGAGGTATTCTGCTTTAAGCCCCTCATTAATATGGTGACGAATAAATATCATGCATTTTGCTTTATCATGTCGAGATGCTTTATTTTGGCAAACAAACAATGTCAAAATTTATTCTCAAACTTTTCTTTCTTTTCTATTCTTTCTCTTCTTTCTCTTTTCTTCCTTCCTTTCTTCTTTTCTTCCTTCTCTTTTCTCTCTTTTTTCTTCACTCACCTTTTCCTCCTCCACGTACATACATATAGGACATTCATACAAAATTTATTATATTTAATATTCCTCCCACTTTCTGTCCACTTTTTCATACATTTATAACAATATTTGTGCTTTTTTTTTTCAATATTTAACAATATTATTTAATTTTCTTTATATAGTTTATGGGGAGGATGAGCAACCCTATTTTTTTCATTCTTTTTGGATAACCATGATGTTCGAAATAGTTTTTTTGTCTGACTTATCCCTCCACAATGATGCAAACCATGTTGCAACCGAAGGGGGCGTAGCTACACAAGACACATTGTCATTCTCATGTAGGCCAAAGACAAGGTTAAGAGCCAAAAGGTTCAAAAGAGTACTTTATGGCCTCATACAAAACCAATGGTGATGTGATTGTTGGAGGCTCGAGACGAATTTGAATTCTTGCATGGTTTAAAATAATTGGATCCTGCAATGTGAATGATAATAAAATACAGTTTTGTGCTTTCTTCCAATCAGAAGTACAAACATAGTCGGATCGATCTGAAAATTTAGCTAGAGTTAGAAAACTCATTGGGCGTCTTCTTGTTTAGAGGAGATTGGATTTTAACGGTCCGATCGTAAGATATGAATTTCGGAACATATTGCTTTTGTTCCTTCACGATATGCTATTAGTAGCATTGCGCAGTCTTTGTTTATAGGTGATCGGAGGTCTGAACGTGTTCTGATCGAACTGAAATTTTATTCATTGATAGAAGATTTTAGACGTTGATTTTATTATGAGCTTTGATAGAGATCTCTTTGTTTATTGAATTCATATTCTAAAGAGAATTAGGTCGCATGCATATCAGGGTACATGTAAATGTGGATTTTATGATACTCGTATTTGTTATAGAGTAAATCCTCAGGTAGGCATTCGATTGGACCTTTGGTTTACATTAATTTATAGCATAGTAGTTGGATAGGGGTTGATATTCCATGTTTTGGATTCTACGGCATAATACGCTTCTTCCATCTTCGTTCTTTTTCATCCTTTGATTTTGTGTAACTTTTTGTTGGGTTGCACAATCTATCCTTTATTTTGTTAATTTCAAATTTTCTCAATTGGTGTGCTTCTCTTGATACAAGAATAAGTTTTTGACTTCACGTTTACATTCCACGAGCAAAATTCACATCAAATGGGCTTAGGGAAAGATGGTTGAAGGGGGCCAGACAAGCATACAAACCCAATGGGCTTATGCATGGATATGCACGGTCGAGCTAGCTTGGATGAAAATCTTGGAATGTTTCGGTCAACGTTAGAGTTAAATCTTGAAGGTTGAAGGCAATGGTCAAGCCTTGGAAAATAGATTAGGTGCTTGGAAATGTTTGGTCAAATAAAGCCATTTATCAAGGACTTGGAAGGTTGTTCAAGGTCGATAGTCAACAACGAGGATTGACTAGGACCTTTGATTTTCTTATTTCGTAATCTATATATAGGTCAAAATCGAACCATTTGAAATTGTTTTTGTTGAAGTTTTAAGTTTATTTTGTGAGGTGTGTCCACCTTAGGTTTTATAAAAATTCTTTGCTTATCTAGCTAGTCTAATGGCGTCTCAGTTTGGAATTTATCACTTGATTTTTTATTGAGACAAGTTCTCTTCAGAGTTCTTTGTCTGATGTTCATTTTTAAACTCGCATTTTTGGTTTCCACCTCAATAGAGGTGACGAGTCAAGATATCAAACAAATTTGTTTATTTGATTTTGGGTTTGAACCACCAATAATTGGTATTGGATTTCACATTTGTTAGCAAAGTACATATTATATGGCAATGGAGCGAGTTAGGGCGGGGCTTTACATCCTTGTGCCCCTTCCTGTGTGGGGGACCTGACCCATCCCCCCATGGCCTGCCTTTTTTATTATTATATTTTTTTATTAGTTTTTACATTTTATATATATATATTTTGGAGATAGCTAGCAACCCTATTTTTTTTTTGGATAATCAGAATGTCCGAATTAGTGTTGTTGCCTGACTCATCCATAAATTTCATGCAAAATGTCCCCTTCACATGGAGCGAGACAGTCCTATTGCAGAATGGAGAAAGGGCAGGGTGGCCTTGGGCAAAATTGTCATACATAGCATGTTAATGTAAACCTTTATTTTCGCATATCTTGTGCATAGAACAAAAAAAAGAAAAAAGCTCATCGGGGTCCGGTAGATAGACATGGGCATTTTCAATCAGAAACTGGCTAACCGTCGATTTTTAAACCAGTGGCTTCGCAAACTGGCGGTATCAAAAATCGGAGGTTACAAAATCGGAGGTTTGAATAAAAAAATCAAAAAAATTATAACTTCCGGTTTTCAGAGGTTTCAACCGGACGGAATAATTTTCAAAAATAAAAATATGGTTTTGGCCGGTCAAACCGTCGCCCGGCGATTTTTGGCGGAAAACTGCCAAAAAATAAAATAAAAATAAAAATAATCCAAAAAATTTTTTGACCACATTTCTGGCGATTTTCCGGCGGTTCTGCCAGAAAACTGCCAGACTTTTTTGGATTTTTTTTAGGGTTTAGAGTTTTAAAGTTTTTAGAGCTTGAAAAGTTATAAAAGTTATAAATTTATAAAACTTATAAAATATAAAAAATTTATTACTCTCAACTTTTTTAATTTATAAAACCTAAAATATTGTACAACTTATATAATTTATAAAACATAAAAACTTAGCAATTAGTAAAACAAAAAAACTTAACTTATAAATTTTTTTAACTTATACAAACTTAAAAGTTAAAAACTTATATAACATGTACATTTTTAAC